>JAMWET010002595.1:1002500-1155000 GCA_024036415.1 Prochilodus magdalenae
TCAATATATTGGAAGGCCAGTGTTCAGTGTCCAGTGTTTATGAGCAGACACTTAAAAAGTACACTCCATCCTGGCTTGGTATTAACAACTGCACAACTCCTACTTTGTTTGTTCCTCCCTTTCCGCTAAAGTCCATGTAAATCGTGGTTTAGGGAGGTAATGGATTAGACTCAGTGAAATGATTCACCCTGTAGGGGTAGCAGACTGGTTAGCTGCACATGCTGGCGAAAGAGAGTGAAAGAGAGAGCACTGTGGAGGCTTCCGGTTCTGCCCTGTGCGCATGAAAGACCAGCCCTATAATCCACTTGACATTTCAGTGGAGGTTGGCCAGATCTCTGTAATGTCACACCTGCTTTGGAGGGGGAAACAAGAGGAAGAAGGATTTCCCACGAGAGCAACGGATGTCTTCCATGGCCAAAAAAGGGGCCTGTATCTTCGCTTTAAGTGTAACAATGAAATATCGCTCATGCCACAAAAATAGACTTGACCTTGCTCTGTACACCTCTCACACTCTCTTTCTCTCTTTCTGCCATCGCTCCCTTTACCTGTGCTCCAGTGTCATAACAATCATACTGCTGGTGGCAGCTAGACCCTCAACCCATCCTTCCATGATTCTCTCCTTACACAGTCTGCTCATAGGCACCCATTTCAGCTCAAGGTACACTTGTCTTCATTGGTTTTAAAACAAATGGGAGATGAATTGAAATGACAGCCATGTGGTGTGTGTATCACACAGTCTAACCTGAGGCACTGCTGGCAAGCTCTTTAGATTGTTCATTAAGAGCTTAGTAAGTATTAAGCCATATACCTGCCAGTAATACACAGACTATAATCCAGAAGCTAAGAGTAGGTATTAGACTCTCTGCCAACAGCCAGCGCAGTCTTATGGATACTTAATTTAAGGCTGGCCTTGTATGGAAGGTACAGATTTGGAAGCAAGTCATTGTGTCATTGCCACAAACAAAGACAGGGGAATCTCAAGCCATGGTAGTGTGATGTGGTAAGGCAAGGTCTATCCCATCACCAATGAAGCCATCCTTTGTACTATAAAATACATGAGCATGTATGGATATGCTTACCTGTGTCTGCCTGTGAAGGGAGAATTGGCAAAAGGGGGACAGCAGGGAGACCAACGTACCTTATCCGTATCGGGAGGATCCACCGATGGGGTGAAAGGGGGAGGTCTATTCTACATCTAATATCCTGTAGGACAGAAGAGACAGTCATGCAGTGGTTATATGTTAATGGGCCCAGTGGATGTAAATACCGGTAACAAGCCTTACCAGCAAGTCACACGTAAACCCGAAATCCTCTTCATGGGAGTTAACATCTTCACAGGTAGTTAGTCCCAGGTCCCAAGTCAAAATTGACTAGTCACAAATTAAGTTGTGGATCAAGAACGGCTAGTCTTGAGTAAAGTTCAAGTCAAGTCCCAAGACCCAAGTCAAGACAAGATGGTGCCAAATCAGGTCCAAAGCCAAGAAAGGCTGTCCCCTAATCAATTCACACATCTATACATGTTAGTCCCTAGTCAAGTCTGCAAGTGAAGACAGGCAAGTCTCAAGTCTTGTTCCCAGTTACAGGTAAGTTCTGAGCCAAGACAGGCTATTCCTAAATCAGTCTGCAAGTGAAGACAGGCTAGTCTCCAGTCATGACCGTTTAAATCATGTCCCAAGTTTTAAAACAGGCCAGGGTGTAAAGAGGCCTTTCAGTACAGTGTAACACTGTCTACAATGTGTCTTTAGAAACCAAAAAATGGCTTCTCTAACTGTTCTACTTATACAAAACATGATCACTGGCATATCCTGTCTTATACATATAAACATTTCCCTTTAATGAGAACCCTGAGTTCTGTTAAAGCATATAGGGCTACGACATAGTGTACATGTCCAATGCCATTCAAATGTGCTGTATAAAACAAACAAAGTACTTTATTTATTATGAAAGTAACTACATCGTTTGGCTAGTATGCTCCAGGTTAGTGTTGCTGGATCAAATAGTTGCTCTTTTCATCCACTGAGCGAACAGTGAGCTAAACATCTCATCAAATTAGATGAACTCTACTTTTCCATAGGACTGATTCCGCTGAGGCCATAGGCATCATCATAGTGTGACAATGCTGGTATACTTGTAGATGAACTTTAAATTACTTCTTTAATATGGTTTCTATTTGGTTTATATACGTATATACCTATATGTACGTGTATACTTTTGTATTTATACTTATATAATTTATAATATATAATGCACACTGGCCTACACTAAGGCCTACATGTGTTTGGTCAGGGCTCCCTTTAAATAATGACAGTCTGCATAAAGGCCTATGTGTGCAGTGAAGTCTTTGTAGTCGTTCTTCCATCACCATTACTATATGGCTTTGGTCATGAGTCATTTTGCATGAGGCAATGCTGCTATTACTGTCAGAGTTAATGCACCCTGTGTTAAATGAAGGCAGAATAAAATCATAGGGTGTAGCTAACCGTGGTTGCTTTTAAGCCACTGGACCGCAACTTGCTGCGTAAATCCGCCTCAGCCAATAAAAACGGACGGTTTTTTCCCCTACCCGTTTTCCAACATGCTCCGCCTACTCTGCTGGCATTGGCTAGTCGTAAACTATTTCCTGCGCTAGGATTGGCTAATTGAATCCAACGTCCTGCGCTAAGATTGGACTTTTATTGTATGAGCTAGTAGCAAATTGTGGCACAGCAGGCGTGGCGTGTCGGAAACGGGTGGGAGAATGTATGTGCAGTTACGTCCACGCCAGCTGGCCGGCGCTCTTATCCCAGCGCGCGTTGTTGTCCACTCACAGAATGTACCCTTAGCTAGAACAAATACACAATACCCTAGAACACAAATACTGGCAGAAATAAGAGTCAGTGCGGACACCTAGACAGAGAGCTACACTCAGTATACACCCTATATGATCTATGGAGGATGTCTGTGTTTCCCACTGAGGAAAATGCCATTACATTTCAGCGGACTGCTTGTCAAATCAGCCCAAAATAGCGCAGGTGTAGGGAAGCTTCAGCCAATCCTGGCAGGAGCGGGGCTACTGCTAGCCAATCATATCGCAGGAGGCGAGGGTTGACGGAAAACGGGTGGGAAATTGACAAAACAGCAATGGGATATGCTGCGCCTATGTATGTTGGCGCGCCTCCTGCTGGTCGGATAAAAGTACTGCACATTCCGGCTCCTCCCAAGTTCGGTTGCCCGGCAGCGTCATGGATGCTCTTTCGACGAGCGGAGGAACCGAGAGGGGGACCGACCACAGGAGCCCACGGATTAGGAGGATCCTCTCTGAACTAGCACCCCTGAAAGCTGCTACATGAAGTGGAGGTACTCCTCTAAGGCACTGCGCGGTGTGAAGGGAGGATGCGGAGGGGCGGCGCTAGAGGAACGATGAATGAAAACACGGCGCTGCACTGAGCAAAGCAAACAGCTAGCAGAGCTATAATCGCAGCAGCAGCAGCAGCGAACCTGGGTATTGTTTGTTTGTGACAGCGCGTTGGGCAAGGGCGTCTTAAAGGGGGCGGGAAGGGGGGCTTGTAACAGGGGTGGCGGGGGGCATGTGTACCCACTCTATGATTTAGGGATCATTTTAGGTGGGATATAAATGGGGTCAGACGCCTGTGCGAGGTGCACGAGGGCTGTGGAGAGATGTTGACCCACAGACGGACCTCAGCTCCACTCATCTGACACCTGATCTGAACAGGCTCTCAGTCTGTTTAATTAACTCGGTGACTTATTTATAGGCTACACAGTGTCTGATCAATCACCGAGGTACGTCTGGCAGCTTCCTCCGCAAGCTGCGCCTGGTTCGTGCGTGTACACGTAAAAGTGCATTAGCCTTGAGTGATTCCCATCGTTCAGTGGTGCCTCAGACTGGCTCAGAGACAGAAGTCAGAAACGGAGCCTGTCCGTAATTATGCGAGTTTGCCGAGTTAGTCTTATCATAGTCTAGTCTAGGGCTGTTCTCGTTGGTGCTATTTTGGGGGAGCACATGAGCCTCAGATGTAACCAGCAGCGTCAAAGCGCCATGTAGCCTGCAGGAGAGCTGAAAGTTCAATGTGGGAAGCTCGCTAGGAGAAGTTAAAGGTGTGCGCCGTCGCTGGAGCGCTGTAAAGCCTGCAGGAGGGAGGGAGGGAGGAGGAGGAAGAGAAGGGGAAGGAGGGGGGATGATCCCTGGCGGAGCGGTTGGCAGAGTAATCGGCCACACTGAGAGCGGATTTGGGCAGATTAGCCACGGACTGCTGTTCCGTTCGCGTTCACGCGGCCGGTGAGGCGCAGGAGTGCGCGCAGCTCCCGCTGTCCCTGCGCTTTTACGCACCGGTCCACCACGCTCGGGGACGCGCTGAAGTGCGCGGGTCTGGACACTCCACGCGGTGGTCTGGCTCTCTAACGAAGACTGACTGAGCACTACAATGACCCTGTTAGCTGAAAGAGAGCCCCGTGGCAGCAGCGCGCGCCCGCATCTGTAGCAACAAAGCGCCAACTAACTGTGGACCTGTGACCTGTTGAGTCGAGGCGATCCTCAGCGGGGAATGATGCTGTTTTGTAGTCCTCTGCCAGCCGGGCTTTGCGTGTAGGAGCGGTGAGCACCCTCGACTTGTCTTCTGTGAGGATGCTGCGCTTCCCGCTGAAGAAAATCAGGAAGCAGTTCAAGCTGCTGCTGCTGCTGGTGCTGCTCACCTTCGCCGTGTGGTTCACGTACCTGCACATCAACCAGGGCAAAGCCATCAAACTCCACTTCAACTACGGCAAAGGTAGGCAGTGTGCACTCTGTGGCGTGTTTTCTCTGTGCAATGCATGTGGTCCAGCTAATCAGCTGATTAAAGGGGAACTCCACCCTTTTTTCAACAACCTGCAGAACGTAACGGTTCAGGTGTATGCAAGCAGTGCAGGGTGGTTTGGTGTGAAATGCTCAGTTCTAGAGAAACTTGCTGAGTCAGAATTGTTCACAGGGAACCACACATCTGAAGAGTTGAATGCCTCTGAAACCCCTTTAAACAGAGTACATACATGAGATGGTTAGACATGCCGCCTGATGTCTGATCCATTGTTTTATGGTAGCTGTGATGGGAATAAAGTGGCTCCAATCCATTTATTCTGATCCATTCATAGCAGAAGGGTATGAACGGGGTAGGTAAACTAGACCACTTTTTCAGATTTACCTCTATTGTAATAGTATATATACCGTTTAGAAGACCTCTACAGAGTCACTATATGTCATAACATGGCTATGCTGTAGACATTGTGACCCCTGGTTCCCATTACCACCACTGTAAAGAACTCACAGTCTGTAAACTTCTTGTCAAACCCCTCTGAATTACTCTGTTTACCTCTCAAATTCTGAATTATTCAGAGATTTTGATAAATTGGTGGATTTCCCCTTTAGCCTTTTGTAATGTTTGGAAACTAGGAGATCATGGAAATCACTGAAACAGGGCTTCTCATTTCAGGGCTACTCCTTTCCCATCATGCACTGTAAAAAGTGTTTTGCTGTCTTACGATCTTAATAAGTTTATGTTCCCATTTTCATTTAGCTCAAAGTAGTCTTATGGTCTTCCTAAGCCTACCCCTCTTGCCATGAGATCATGTCTGGCCCAGCAAGACTACCTGTAGAGTGCTGGGATAGTCTGATCAGGTTTGCCTAGTCTTAGATGCTCATATTTAAAAGGTCATATTAAAGTTTGGTACACTGTCAAAAGTGTTTTGTTGGTCCAGCCTAAAACATTACTGAGTTTGTAACAAGCAAATGAATTGGGTTAATTAAAAAAAATACTAAAAACTAAAAAAAGACTGAATGAAGGATTTTAATCAGTGTCTTTTTTGAGTTGAGTAAAATACATTTAATTGCCTTCATCAAAGTGAAGTAACTTTTTTAGATTGCACTTTTTACAGTGCTGAAGCAGGGCTGCTCTTTTCTCATCAGGGCCGGGTATTTCTTGCTCTAACACCTTCCACTGGTAGAGAGTCAGGCTACCAGGTTTTACCTGTTCCAATAACAATATTGAAAGCTCGACTGCTGACAGATAATGGCCCATAATGTCTGTAAATGTCTGTAGACTACATCAAATCTATCAGCATTTGATTTGCTGACTCTGTACCTGACAATGCTACTGCCACTTCATGCCATCAATCAATCTATCTATCTATCTATCTATCTATCTATCTATCTATCTATCTATCTATCTATCTATCTATCTATCTATCTATCTATCTATCTATCTATCTATCCAAATGTTCAAATAAATGAATCTGAATACAAATGCTCCCAAGTAAATGATTCATTTGCGTGTAATGTTTTAGGCTGGACCAGCGAAACACTTTTTGCTGTGTACTAAATTTAAATATGACCTTTTTAATGAAGTCCTTACATCAAGATCAGCATCTAAGAGATGCAAACCCGGTCAGGCTATTCCAACACTCTGCTACCATACAGGTTGTGTTGCTTGGGCCAGACAACATCTCATGACTAGTGTGGTAGTCTTGGGAAGACCATGAGACATTTTGGGCTAAATGAAAGTGGGAACATAAACCTATTAAGGTACCGCTCAGTTATGGGGTAAAGGTGCGCTCGTCAACACTGACTAATGAACAGCATGTCTTGGATGTTAGCATGGCAGAGAACAGATCACATATGGTGAACATCACATTGCCTTTGGGAAGGAGTGAAGCAGTGCTGTTGGCTGAAGGCAGTGTTTCTCTAGCCCGCCTGTTTTGGATGTGGTATTGATTGTATTTCGGACGGTGAAAGAGCATGGACTATTTATGGGTGAGTTTTAGCAGGGGTGCAATCTTTTTAGGGACAGACATTTTGCCTCAGAGCCACACTAAAGGTGTAAGTGCAGGTTCTCCCCCCGACTTGTGTGCTTGTTACAGGACCTTTTTGGCCCTGAAATAAAGAACTACACAGCCAACGATGTTACACTACACACTAAGGATGTGTGCTATTTTAGGACTGGCTGATTGGTGTCATCTCTGCTTATCAGCCTATTGACAAGTTTAGTGGATATGTCTGAGCAGGGAGACCACCAAACTCTGTCAGAACTGATGACCCCTGCAAGACCAAGGCTGTAAGCCATTAACCTAACCCAGTACTGGAGACCAGTCTTGGTCTGACACCTGATTGGACTATTTTATGAGTGACCAGGTTTAGTGTGTATGAGGAAGATAACTACCAGCCTACCGCACCCTGGTCTTTTGTTCCCAGTAGGCCACCCATGCTATAGGAGATCACTCGCTTTGCCTACTGCAGTTTGCACCCACAATGGGAGGTTTGCTTGTTTGAGTTCCAACTGCGTAGCCTACTTTTGAGTTCTGCACTCAAGTTGCGTTGTCTCTTTCAATGTTCCTGTTGTGCCCTTTTCCATATACGTTGAGACAAGACGAAACAAAGCGTGCAAAAGCATTTCCACACAAATTAGCAATACGCTTTCGCTGCATTTGGCTTTGGTTCAGGATGAGCACAGTATGAAATAAGAGATGGAAGGGGCTCATTAATGATTGAAGACTAGATCATGGGTACTGATACCGGGGTCTTGCTGTGATGTCAAACGTAAGTAATGCCGTCAAACTGCATTGTAATTATTTTCTACCGCTCATCTGGCATTATTTCAGTATGCGTGGCTTACTGTAGCTCCCAGCATTGGTCGAATTGAAGGGGAAAGGATTGAGGCTGCTGAGGTATTTCAGTTTCTCTGTTGGAATAAAGGTAAATAAAAAGGCATCAGTGATGTCTGGACACCATTTAATGCGGTAAAGAAGATGTCGGCAGGTGAATTCAATGAGTGTAAGTGTCAAGCAAGTCGGCTCTATGCTATTGCATCACATTGCATTTCTGCTGGAAGAGACTTTCACCATATTTAGGCTTCACTCAGAGCAAAGCATCATAATTTCCCAGCTCACTGATACATGATTGGCAGAGTGAAGACTGGGCGGCTTTTCGCCTGCAGTAGAAAGTATTTGCTGAGAGGCTCAGTGACTACTGAGCTAAAGAGTGTCTGGTTTGCTCTCAGAATGAGGTGTGGAGAAGCTTTTTTCTGTCTCTGCATTGCTGCTTTAGCACACACACAGACTCTCTCTCTTTCTCTTTCTCTCGCTCTGTTTCTTTTCATGTTGTAGTTCATTATTCGTACACTTGTTACAGCTTGTGCTAACCCTTTGTGATTTCAGGTCAGGCTAATTGTAGGCAGGCATAACTTTGCATACTGAAAAGATTAACACTCTAAAAACCCATTAGTTCCTTCCAAATATCACTTGTCCTCCATGTCTCTGTGCTGAAGAAGCCAAATAAAAGAAAGTGACGTGTTCGCCTGTAAATGTGTTACAATACACATTGGATTCCATCGTTACAGTAAACCTTCATGTACCTGGTCACATTGAGCACAAACCTACCAAGACAAATTGACTCTTTCTGATAGCCTGCGACCATAAGGTAATGCTTTTCTGATTTAGGAAGATGTAATAGACTGAAAGACACAACACCATTTTCATAAGTTTGTGTTGCTAATATTAGCAATAAGCTACTTGTGCAATATCAGGTGGAGTTAATAACATTAAGCAATGGTACAGTATCATCTTCCCCTCCCACCAACCCCACCTATCATTGAGCGGTCGAGCTCAGCAAGTTTAAAGACCCTCCCTTAAAAATTTAAAGACCCTTATTCCTTTAAACATGTGAAATGATCTTCAGTTCACGCTGGCCTTACCTGTTTAGAAGGTCTTCACATTAATCCTTAGGATTTGCAGTTACAATAAAAACATGATGTAGTCTGGGACTAATGATTATAACATTGAAACAATACATTCAATCATAGGAGTAAATATTGATACACTAAAGTTTTGCAGTATTAAGTTTTTGATGCTGTGGTACTGTATCTATTCTCAGAAAAACAGTATCAGTTTTCAAACATTTTTAGAGTCAAATATTTGTGGCTGCGATTGATTCTGCTTTGTATGTAAACCTCAGATATAATATCCTCGACAGGTTCTTGGCAAATATGATACAATACAAGCCCAAAAAAGCCTTGTTGACTGGAACCCTCTGATTTCACAATGTGAATGTAATACAATGTGTAATGTATTTAATGTATGTAATTATGTATTTTGGTAGGAATTTACCTAAGTACCTGAGAAGGCTTCATTCCAAAATGCTGTATTTGCATTTGCATTAGTTGGGAATTTTCGATGTCCCATTTAACAGCTGGTGATGCACTGGAAATCATAAACTCTGGTACTGGTCATGATAAAGCCCACATTTTAGAACACATACTATAGGATCATCGAATTGTTGTCAGTGACCTGTAGTGTGTTCTGTAATGAAAGCCTTAATATCTAAGGGTAAATGTACAACCTGTGATTCTGATAGAGCAGTTTTGAGAGGAAGCTCTGGATATCAGCCATCAGGGAAATTAAGAAATTAGCCTTACTGATGAAACAAACCCTTACTGAGATTCAAAAACTAGATTCAAAACCCTCAGGAAATGTTGCTCTGAATTATTTATATGTACAATATTTACTATATTGTAAAGCTGTTTGCCACATGGTCAGGCCACAATTAGCCTCACTATTATATCTATATGAAAATAGTACCCGGAATTACAGCGCCCGTGTGTAATGAACATATCGGCTACTAGAATGAAGGACAGCCTGTACTGAATAGGGTGTAAGTGAGTGCAGCTTGTATGCTAAAGAAAAAAAAAAACCCACACAAGGTGAGTGTGCTGCACTCTTTCCCATGTCAGTTAGCGCAGTGCTATAGGGCAGGCCTGATCCTGAGTGCTTGTCTGACAGTGGCTTTTGTGTGTGTCTCCCTCATAAAGGATCCTGTTTCTCATTAAGTGCTGCCGAACCCTCTTTCTGTAGTTGGGCTCTTTTCTCTAACTGCCCCAAACTGACCTCAATCATATCCCGGAGACCTCCGCTTCTGGCTGCACTAGCCTTTGAGTGGCCGCCAAATCGCTCTCTTCACAAAAGCGGAGAGCCTCTCTCTTTCTCCCTTCTCTTGCCTGTGGAATCATTCAAGTGCAAATTGCTCCACTAATCCTATATTAGCTCAGAGATGTCTATGGAAAATAAATGTACACCACAGCACAGTGTATTGGAATACAAATTAAAAAGCAGCCGAGCTTTACGTGCAGTGATTTCACTGAGGTTTAATAGGGAACTGTAGCTGCTCCCAAATGTCACGTTATATTATCACCCTTAGGACTTACAATGGTAGCCTTTATTGCCCAGTCAGACCCACTCCGAGAGCTGCAATTGTCTTTTAGTTGAGTGGAAAAGTGGAAGGAATGCACGCATGTGTCAGTAAAGTCCTGTTCGGATGGGTTCAGTTTTACATGGGGAGGAGGGGTAATGTAATTTTACTATAGGATGTCTGTAAAATTTATGACTGATTCCCATGGGATAAGAGATCTCGGCATAAATGAGATATGGGAGTGACTATTCAATTTACATATTGCTGTCACCCCCAAACGACGTCTGCCCACCAATATATCCAGCCAGCGGCATCCTGTAACCACTAATAAAGGGTGTGTCCCAATTGCCCACTTAAGACAACCTTGAGTATACTCAAAAATCTCAGGTGTACCCTTAGAACCAGTATGGTAATGATGAACACTATTGACCCATAATGCAACGGTAAATTAAAAGGGAGGAGCTTTCAAACATCTGGAAAATTTAGCAAAAATGGCAAACAGTGATGCAACAGTGGCTGTGGTGGTGATAGAACCAGAAATGATTTATAAGAGTTCAACGCAAATCTGTCAAACCAGCCTGTAAAAACAGATGTGTTCTTATAGTCAAGTCAAGTTTATTCAGCAGATTGTTGTCACAAAGCAGCTGTACAGAAAATCCAGGTCCAAGCCCTCAGTGAGCAAGCCAAGGGTGACAGTGGCAGGGAAAAGTCCCTCAGAGCAAGAGGAAGAAACTACAAGAGGAACCAAGACTCAAACGGGGAACCCCACCTTTCTTTAGGTCGACCCTGGATAGCAACAAACGCAAATCTGAATTACAGGCAATATTAAATATAATTGGTTCGAGTGTTCCCGGTACCTTTTGAGGGAGGGCAGAAGGTCTGATAGGGTCTGTGCTGAATGTATGGGGGTCAACAGGATGCAAGACATATGGCCCCCTGTCAGCACAAGACAAGTGTTGAAGCTTATGTTGGTATAACATAAGCTTCAACACTTCCGGCTAGTAATAATTGCTGTAGAATGCTGATATTTTGTGAACTAGCCTGCCGAACTTCTGCTATTAGGATTAGTACGAAGCAATTACCATGCAGTATTAGTGTGCAGGACACAGAGACACAGCCAAATGACAACCATCTTACCCATATAGGCTATACTACACAATGACTTGCATAAACCGACAGAAGCTCTGAGGAGACCTTTGCTCATCTTCTGGTTTTGATTGCTTCATGTCAGACAACACCTGAGGTTTGCCAGAGACTTGAAGGACACGAGGCATCTGTGCTATTGACAATGGAAATAAATGGCTCTGAAGCGCCTTCACTTTTCCACAGGGTAAGGTGGAATATTCGCAGACATGTTGATTTGCACAGGATTAATATAATCTGAGGCTACTTTTTGTGGCTAGTTTTACAGAAGGTAAAAGGCATTGGGATATTTTCTGACTTGGGAGCAATAGAAATGACTGACATGGCGCACTCGGGTATGGGCGTGGGCATTAAAACCACTGAGGTACTCCGGTAATAAGTACATTACACCACCTCCCTGTGTAAAGCTAATCCCATCCAAATAGGGTTTAAGAAAGACTGTATATTATAGACTCTGTATCGTTAACAGTGTGTCCCAGAGTCTGTAGAAGCCTGCTCATCCAATGCTTCTTCTGAAATCAAGGGCATCAGTAGGGAGTTTGCTATATTGATAGCATCTACTCTTCTGGGATGGCTTCTCACTGGATGTTGGAGGTGCTGATGATTAGTTGGATTACAGGTGCCACTCCAAGTCATCCATACAGCACTGAATGGAGCTGCTGTACAGTGTGATACTGAGGAGGGTTTACTTTTGTTCCTGTAAAAGATCTTTCAGTGGTTCGTCTGTGGCATCACTCAAAGAACCCTTTGGGTACCTATATTTTTCTGAGTGTCTCATTAACACTGGTTCTAGATCAGTCCTGCGGTTCATCGTTTAAAGGACACAGGCAGAGCCTCCCAGGGAACAGAGGTCCTACATCATTGTGGAGAAGAAAGCACTCTCTCGCCTCCCCAAAGCGTATTTGAACTGTGAAATGGAAAAAAGAAGAGTGCAAGGAAACGGGCACATTCAAGGCAGCGTTAGAGTGGCAGGTCGCTTCCACAGAGAGAAGGAGCCTATGGGAAAGGTCATATGAGTGAGTGTGATTTGAGCTCAAAGGCAAGAAAAACATCCCTGCTCTCTTCTTACACTGCGCTGAAGCAGTAGAGGAGCTGGAAGGTCATGCACACAGCGGAGTGCCTCACTGCTGAAATTCCAGCTTTTCAAAAGTTACAATGCACAAACCGGCGTTGCTGTTAGCATAGCGGCAAGGCAAATTTACCAGATGCCGTAACAGGAACTGCACAGCCGTCACAATAATAAGCAGCCTCGTTTACAGTCTTGGTGAATTTCAGGTCAATATGGAAATTGCTTGCATATGCACACACATTCTGATTTCTATAACTGAACCTGTGGGGTGCAGCATTTTTACAGTTGCCTTCATTAGGAACCAAGTTACAACGCCATTCAGCGTGCCATTTTCCAGCACACAGAATTTTGTCCGGCCCAATGATGAAGAAACATTCTTCAAATTCTCAGTTATATCTACATTGGGAGCGGTGTGGCAGGTAATAATTGAATTCTGTGTTCCCCAGTGTTGAGTAATTTGGGGTGAACTGAGAAGGAGCCCACCTGTGTACAGGATAATAAAAAATCTCTACTGCCAGCGTGGTGCCTTTGTTAGCATGTTTGCTCAGGTAATTGGCAGAAATGCTGGCCACAGTGTGTAAAATGCTGTGTTTTCAGCTGAAGAATTGTATTTACTTTCGTTTGCCTGGGTCTGCAGGGAAACTGAAGTGTGTTAAAGCCCTAGGTTGAGACATGTATGCTCATATGCGTCTTTGTGCCTGTGTAAAGGATGGATGCAGGGAGGACTCTGAAAGACAGCGAGAAGAGCTCTGGCTCCTCTAACCCTCGGGTTAATGTCATTTGTGTTTCTCTGGATCTTGCCGCCTTCCAGGCACTCTGCTCTTTGCAAATGAGCCGTTTGGCCCACAGCCAGCCCCGTTCATCCCTCAGGATTGGGTTGGCTCTAAACACTGCCAGACTACTTTCACACCTACTGCACTGGACTGCTAGTGCCTGCCATTGTGCCATTGTGCATGAGGATGATATGGCTACTATACACTGTGCTGTTTGAAATGTGGCTTAGCCAATTTCACAGTTTATTGTCCATAATAAAACGAATAGTTCTGGTTACAAAATCTGATTGGCTTAGCCGTGTTTGAATACAATATGCACATACAACTGACCACACGCATCTTCTGAATTCTGTGTTTTTCAGTAATAGCATCCTAAAGCATGTTTTTTTCTGAACAAGCCCTGCAATAACATTTGTATGTGTTTTACATACATTTTTATTTACATAGTTTGAAAACACTGTCTTATATAGATAACATATGAATATAATACATGAATATTTAATGATAATTAGACCCATTGTAATTATCAACCTGGGCCAATAATCAGAATGGGCATTTTAAGTTGCTTCCTGATTGACTAAAAGGCTTTTATGTGATGAATGTGCTTTACTAATGCACCCACAACTAACAGAAACATAGCCCACCTACAGCCTCACTGTATTGGTTGAAGTAAGTATGACATTTTCAGTCAGTTATTTCATCTGTTGCCCGTCTCAAAGTCCTGCCGATAGCATTAACGTAATCATTGTGGCCAGTTCAGCATCTGTAGCACACCATCTGGTTCAGCACACCTATATACCTGCATGTACGGAGTATGAATCTACATCTCAGTATGGTGTTAACTGATGTTACAGCCCTCTGATGAGAAAGTTACCTTGTGCTTGTTAGTCTGTGTTGGGTAAGTTGAATGAATCTGGTTTACTACGGTTTACCTAACGCTAGTCTATAGGCCAGATTGCAGCACAGCGTGTTGTTATTGTTGGAAAGTCTGGCACCTGTCACATAATGCTGGCGTAAATGTCTGCAATGCTGTTTCAATCCAGGCTGTCTGGTGTAACTTGAGAAAGTTATCCTTAATGCCATATGAATCGGTCAGTCAAATTTCACACTGCTTCACCTCCTCTGGCAAAACTAATCCTTCACAGTTCTCTCCTCCCAGATGTTCTACTTCCACCAATTGCCAACAGCAAAAAGGAGTAGAAAGCTGTTTTTCAGATCAGTACGCAGTTTATTGCTTCCCAATTGTGCAAAAGGTGGTCTTTATTCATTCATTTCAAAATATGACTGCATGAAGCCTATACCAGGCAATTCACTATAATGCGTACATGCATTCTATAATCACAGATTTGATGGTCCTTCTAATAAACATGATGGGAAATCAGCCCAATGCAGTTCAACATAACGAAACTGATTTAATCTCAATCACAAGCTACTGTCATCTTAACTTCTATAATGCATGACCTCTCGAGTCCTGCGGTGCACAATCATCCTGCTATGTGAGCCACTTCTGTGTCTGCAGTGGCCATCCAGTCATGATAGTACAGACCTCAGGTTCTGGCTAGCCTCAGTGTCTGCTTTTAAGTAAATATTTTTGTCTACTTGAACCCGACCGACCTTATTGCTATGAAGATACTGGTATGCCTCTGAGCATTTCAGGCTATTTATAGCAATCTCTCTTTCGCTTGCTAATTATTCTGCAGAGTGTGTAAAATACTTCCATATATGATTCGTCACTTCTTCATCCTCTTCGTAAGTCTATACAACTATCCCACCTGTAGTTTTAACACATGGCTGAAGTTGGCTTCCTATTCTGCAGCTTCTGGCAGCAATATATATATATATATATATATATATATATATATATATATATATATATATATATATATATATACACACACATATATATATCGGTGCTTCTCTACATAAAACTCTAGGGAATATATTTAAGCCTCCACCTTAAATGGAGGCACTGACATCCTGGCACCTCATCCAGGCGTTATAATAATAACTGCTGCACCACTTAAAGTGAAATGGGAAATTTATAACCAGAAGCTTCAGAATAGGAAGCCAACTTCAGCCATGTGTTAAAACTACAGGAGGGATAGTGGGATAGACTTAAGAAGAGGATGAAGAAGTGACGAATCATATATGGAAGTATTTTAGGATCCGCTCTCAGTGCCCATAACTATTGGCCAGTATATTAGGTTCCTCTACCTAATCTATATTTATTGTGCTTTCTATCAGGTGCTTTTGCTATATACAGTAGGTCATTTTTGTAGTTGTATAACTACAGACTGTAGTCCATTGGCATTCTGTATACTTTGTTATCCTTCTTTTACCCCACAGGACCACCACTGAGCATTTGGGTGGTGGAACATCCTCAGTTTTACTGCATTAATGTGATAAAGTTTATCATAGCACATTTTCCAGCTGCATGTTTTATTGTAAAGACAGTATAATTAGCGCTGTTTAATTCGATTTAGTGGAGTTCATTATGGGAATAAACACTGAATAAAAATTACTGTACTACTTTATAGCATTTTCAGATTGGTGCATTATCTCTTTTCATAAAACATCAGTAAAATGAAATATTGTCAGAATGTACTGTGCAATGTCCTCAGGTGCTATGGTTATACTTTCACCATAACTACATTACTGTTGTTATCAAGCCTGTTATTAATAATTCATTAAGCTGTGTATTGAAGATCCTGATACCGTACCATCTGGAACTCTGTCACTAACATTTTCTAAAAGCATTTTCACCATGGTTCTTACTGTCTTACTCCATTCCGCGTTGTGCCTGACAACTCCCAACAGTGGTAAATCACTGTACTGCAGGCCTTTTGTGGCTCATTGCTTTAGCTGAACTACCAAGTTTATATGAGGCTGTGCAGCTTTCTATAGGCCACTCTATTATGCTGTAGCTATGCTGTCGAGAAGCTAATTCCTTCTAGAAGCGTCTGGATTTTAACAATAGAGTAAGGTGTGCCTGAGGGAGGCAAGAATCATGTGAATAATTATTGTATGCTTCTGTTTCTGCTGTATAGTACATGCAGACGCACACACGAGCACACACAATGAGAGCATATTATCTTTCGGTGTCCTGGTAGAAAGCTGCTCAGCATTGAAGTCGGTGTTATTTTACTGTAAGCGATCCAGCCAAAGAAGCGAGATCACAATCAATCATCAAAGAGTGCCTTCCTTCAGCTGATCCCTGAATGGGCTTTTGTTGTGGTTGTAAGTGAAAAGGTCACCTTTCCATTCTGCTGTCCTCATGGGATGAAATGCAAGATTATTCATAGAAGAATGGCGACAAGCATTCTGTAATGCTCCGCCTTGTGAACGTTTTAATTATCAGCAACATCAGATTCATTTCAAGTGAGTTGCTACACTCAGGTGGACGGAACATCTAACCCAACACACACACACACAAAGACAACCCAAGAAAGCATATTATCAGTACATTTCTGTCCACACAACAAATTGATGATGCTTTGCAAAAAAAAACAAAAAAACAATTTGATCAGATTATGTTGTATGAATAGTGGAAAATGTGGAAAACAATATAAAAATAAATATAGAATGAAAAAAACTTTTAGGTTGGGGCTTTTACTTTCGCAAGTCAATTTTATTTTGGACTGCATATTTGAATCTATTTTGTAATACTTGATTTCTAACATGTCTAACAATCCAAAGCCAATGCAGTTAAATCACCTCTATCAGACCGATGCATTAGCGCATTTTGTACCCCACATTCGAACATAACAAAGTGAGTTAGAATGTCATTAATGAAAGGGTGGCTATCTTGCGTGACATCAATATTTGTGACGTTGGACAAACAGATTGTGGCGTGCGCTGAACTAAAAGCAAGGCACAGTTTATTAAATAGGTTGTACTGTGACACAATAACACCAAGAACAGGAAACACAATCAAGGGTAAAACTGAAACGTAATCAATAAACAGGCAAGGGTCAAACCAAACGGACAATCAGACCAGGCAGAGGTATCAAAGGGAATAAACAAGGAGCGTAAACCAGAGAATCAAAACAGAGTCAAAGCCAGAGTATCAGTATGCAAATGAATGGCAATACTTCGCAATGAGCCAGTGCGAGAGGGAAGTATTTAAGCAAATGGATAAATTAACAGGTGTATTCTGGAGATCTAGGGCGAGGCAACGGGGTGTGATTGGGTAAGTCCAGGAGATCGGAGGTGAGAGGAGAACCAGCAGGCATGACAATATTAATCTTAATCTTGCTCTGTTAATAGCTACTTCCACATTCAGAGCTGGAATTCTGTATGTAATTAATGTTTCCAATTAAGAGACACTGGGTATGTGGACAGGTAATGCTATTTTTACTGAGTTTGATTTCGATCTAAACTCAGTCATTGTCCCAAAGCAGCCTTACAAAAATGTAGGTCTGTGACGATGAAGCCCTTAACTTGATCAGCCTCAAAAACTTCCTGAGATCATGCAGATCTTGAAAGGAACCAAGACGCCTTTGGGCTACACCATAGTTGTGTGAGCAGGACAACTCTACAAGTATAAGTGAGATCACCCGAGACACTCATATCAGACTGAAGTAAGATCCACAGGAAAAAGCAAGGACTAATTCTATCAAAGACTGTCGACTGTAGAGCCAATGATCTGGTGGGCTTGAGTTACACATACAGCATGTTATATGTGACCCTATGGTATGTAGGCAGTTGAATATGAATTAAACATTTTAAAGTTGCCTCCACAGAGATATAGCATACAACAGCCATGAGTAAGCTGCCTTGCACCGAGACACTTAAGTGGTCAACTGCATTCCTTCATCTTGTACACCATTCATACCTATACTTAACACCATTCACTTGTGATCAGCTCACCCAGGACGTATGTTAATCAGTTATCAGTTCTATAATAGATGCATTTGTGTTGTAGACACAATGACTATCCTATCAGCAGCTCTGTAAAGGAAATTGGGTCTGAAAGTTTCTCTACAGTGAACTGTTACACCAAACCACTTTCACAACTCAGTGATTGAATTATGCAGAAATGTATTAAAATTTATGAAACCTGTGAAAAAGCTGTGAAATTCCCATTTATCTGACTTATACATGAATAATAAGGTATATTAAAACTCTTGTGCGCTGCTTATGGAATAATCTTTCACCGTTATGTTGCTTGTCAGTCATAGCCTATTGTTACTCAGTGAAATTGTTTTATGTAGGAATGGTTTATTCTGGTTCATTTTAATACATGAAGCATTTAACTGGACCTCGTTTTCTATCATTGTATTTCTGGCATAACCCCTTAATTATGGAAAGTTGCTGTAAGAGTCTGCCTCTCATGTTGTATGAAACAGGTTAGGCATTCATGCAGGTGTTGGCAGGCCTAAAGGTCTGTAAACCATCACATTAGTCTAAAGAAGTTTTCCACAGCATGAAATCCTGGAACCTTTGGCACCAGAGAACTGGAGCTGTGCTTTTTCCTTTGGTCCATCATTCCGGCTTTACTCACTATGCTCAAGTTTCATACCTAATGTAAGGTGACCAGATTTGAAAATTGGATTAGGTTCAGAGGTCGTGCAAGCCCATAATGAACTAAAGCTAGGCATTTGTAAATGCCATGGTTGCTTACATTCAAATACAGACCAGACAGCCCACCTTTCATCTGGTAGTATGATTCAAGTCTTGTTAACCCACCCCTACTTTCAAACCCTGGGGTACCTTGTGTTGAAAAGAAGTTTGTGGTGATGATGCTGACTCATTTAATATTTGGTATTCTGATGGGGTTTTACACAGCACCGTTCTCTGAAAACTAGGCCAGCAAGTGGTAGAAGTGGTTAATAGATAGCAGCAGTCCTCTTTGTTGGTCAAAACAAGCCCAACATCTGCCCGTCTGCTCTGCTGCCAGATCTTTCCTAGGCTAGGTCTTGTCTAAGTTTGAATTCACAGTATAAAAATTGGACATTGCAGGGGACGACTCCAGACAGGCCACAAACGGGGACTGATCCTGGAAAATGGCGACGTCTGGTTACCCTAACCTAATGATTTGTGAGGTCTGGGCTAGTTTGGATGATTGGCTAAGCACACAACATTTTAAATGTATATGGTTATGTGAAAGTCAGTAAAAGACAGTAGGAAAGTGATGAGGCATGGGCATCACTGTGCAGACAGAGCTTGTGCAGTTCAGGTAGTTGTTTGGCATACTCATTTTTTTTTAATTTTGTGATTCATTTTTACATTTTAAAACAAAAAAACAACAAAGAATCAAATGACTTCACACATTCTCAAGCCAAAACAAGTCAACCACCACCCCAGCCAACCTCCACCCGGCACCATTCCCCACCAACACCACCCCGTAGTGTATCCATGAGATAAAAAAAAAAATATCATCACAGGACTATCAAAAGTTGCCATCCTTAAACACAGTACTTATTAAGGAAATCAGACTTCACTTTGGATATACCGTTAGTCTAGGCAAGAAGAGTCCTAGGGGCTTGTTAATTCTTGCAGATGACAATTCAATGAAATCCAGATAAAGGATGTCCAGTAGCGTATGAAGCCAGTGACGTATGGACAGGTTATAAGAAACCACCGTTGCATGGTAACTTTTTTGCTGCAGTTAAACCAGCCATATTTCCCAAGGTCCTTCCATGATGGAGAGTTTGGCAAACTCTTAAATGTCGTCACTGTCCAATGAAAAGCAGGTATCTCCAAAATGGCAACTTTACAGGAGAGGCCAAAAACCTAATGTAATTTGAATGCAAGTCAATAGAACCAGACTTTTTATCTAAGCAGTTTTAAGCAATTTCTGTTGGTCCATTCCTCATGAAATATTCACACAACATAAATAGCAAGTGCTGTGTTGAAATGATGCATAAAAGTCAAAATCAACAAAAATGGAGATACATGTTTTTCAGTGGACAGCGACGATATACTTTCTCTAATCTGAGGAGAAAGTCACCAAGCACTAAGTGCACCACAGTGTAATCTTGACTGATTTGTTGTGATGTGTCTACCACTACTTTTCAGAAGTAGTCAGAGTTTGCGAATGTGTCCTAGATATGAAACTGACGCCGCATTTGTTAGTTCCTTTGTAATGGAGTCACAATGGAAAATGATTTCAGCAGGTTTGCTAACCTGTATATTATGTTAACCACTTGTGCTTGGTTCAAGTTATAAGTGGCGGAAGCTGTTTGAAAACCTAGAAACGAGCCGATAGAAACAGTTCCACAACAGCTGGAATGCTTCACAAGAGCAGTTCCTGATTCAAATCATGGCCTGTAAAGACTGTCTCTTCTTCGACATGGAGACCTTTACCCATCAGTGTCATATTAGTCTGATTAGATGCAACGTGGATAATGTATACAGAAGGAATTTATGATTTATGTGCACCACACATTATTAATAAAAAAAAATAAAAAATAATATATATATAAAATAATCTGTCACAATGTCACAGTGTATTCTCCAGTCATTATTAACCCAGCAAATCTCATTCTCATAATGGAGTGTTCTACTGTCCCTGTCATAGTGCTGGTCTCACACTGTTACCACACCTAATACAAACTCTTTAACTTTTTCATTTTTACATCCACCTAAAAAGTTTGATCTTGCATTTTGGAGCGGAAGCCAACAGAAACTTGGCTGAGACAGAAAGTGGGGGTGTAAGTGGCCCTGAATTAGATTTAAAGATCTGACAGGAAAGCTAGCGGTGGCAGTGTAGCTATGTGTGTTAGATCTAATATCCACACTCTTAATGCAATCTCTAAAGAGAAGTGTTTTGAATTTCTAGCCCTGAGGGTATGCTCAGGGCAGAACAACTCTTATTTTAGCAGGGACCCACAGGCCTCTCTCTGCTCCCTTCCATGCAGCTGATGACTTAGCTGAGCTTTTGTCTCTGTACACCGACTTAAATGCTGATCGTGGGTGATTTTAATCTTAGCTGGTTGACTGAAGCATCTGGTTACCTAAAGGAAATATGTGGTAACTTCTCCCTAACACAGCATAACACTGAACCATCCACACACGAACATGAGGGATACTGCAGTATAAGGTCTCTCTTGATTCATTTCATAGAGGAAATGTACAAAACTGTATTCAACAAGCTTTTCTAAATGATCTAGTCCTCAGTGTTCATTACACATTAGAAATCACAGGTGCAAGCGTTGGCTCCAGGGCCTTTGGAAAACCATTGCTTGTTAATAAACATGGCCTTTTCAGAATTCCAGAAATTAGGATAGATCTAGATCTTCTTTGCACCAAGCAAGTAATAAAGCATGGGTCCTCACCAGATGAAAAGGGGACTTGGGTGCTTAGCTTACATTTTGGCAGTTGAGGAATAAATGCACCTCATTTGTTGGAAATACTAAATCAGACTGTTATCTCAAAGTGTTCTTAGTCATCAGTGTCAAATTAGGATTTGCACACAATGCGACTAGATGGGTTCAGAATGATCTGTTTGACAGACAGCGGTGTGCGGCCCTGGGCCAAAATAAAACAGACTCGTTACCAATAACTAAAGGTGTTCCTCAGGGCTCAATATATCGCCCATAGCAATAAGCTTGCAGGCAAACTGAGACAAAACTTGGGTCCCTGTATCGACACAAAAAAGTGTTTCCCAGTGTATGCTAGGGTTGTCAAAGCAGCATCCACTTCTGATTATGGGGAAGTGGTTAATACATCTGTATGCCCCTAAACTTTTACTTTAGGTCAATTCATCCCCAGTGACCTCTCCTACTCTCATCATTCCTTTTGAAAATATAGATGGCTGTGAAATATACTGGTGTTTGTTTATTTATATGTGCTTATAATATTTGCTCCAGTGACCAGATCACCCCTCAGGTGCTCAGAGTTTTAACTGAACTTGGAAAATCTACCCCTTAACTGCAGTGCACCAACGAGCCGTAAGTTATTACACAGGGCTCTAAAGCTTTGCTCGCTGGTGTGACTCGACCGTTTTAAACCACCTCCACTCAGCACGCAACAGTTTTATTTGATCTTAGTTTCTTCGTATTGGATTTTGGTATTTCGTACTGTTTACATTAATGTTTAAGAAGGTTAGTGGCAGTCGGTGGTTCACTTTGTGGTTCATCGGGTTTACATAGCTGTAGACTGTTATCAGCCATTAGACTCTTTCACTCCCAAGTAGTGTGAGCGTGCATCTCTAGCATTAGCATAAGCTAACCTTAGCATATGAGTGTGTTTTAATGCTGTGACAGTTTTCCTTAACTTAGTATTCTGCCTTGCTTACGATATGGCACTATATTAAGTCATAACCCCTGTATCACAATATGCATCATACCATCAGGTTTTTGCCAATATATACACATTACTACATTAAATTTGGTGATGCTTTCTAGACTGCATTTTACTCAACTGGTTTGATATGTCCCTAGGTACCTTTTTATTCCGATGTGTATTATTTTTAATGTTTGTTTTCTGTTTTAATGCTCAGCTATATTACAAATAAAGGTTACCTTCAATGCACCCTCAACTTTCATAAAGCCTGACTGATAGATATATTGAGTGTATATATACAGGGGTTGGACAATGAAACTGAAACACCTGTCATTTTAGTGTGGTAGGTCTCATGGCTAAATTGGACCAGCCTGGTGGCCAATCTTCATTAATTGCACATTGCACCAGTAAGAGCAGAGTGTGAAGGTTCAGTTAGCAGGTAAGAGCACAGTTCTGCTCAAAATACTGCAATGCACACAACATTATGGGTGACATACCAGAGTTCAAAAGAGGACACATTGTTGGTGCACGTCTTGCTGGCGCATCTGTGACCAAGACAGCAAGTCTTTGTGATGTATCAAGAGCCACGGTATCCAGGGTAATGTCAGCATACCACCAAGAAGGACGAACCTCCACCAGCATCACGTAGTGACCTGGCCACTATCCTGCAAGAAGAATGGCTTAAAATCCCTCTGACCACTGTGCAGGACGCAGTATATATCATTCCCAAGACCAACTGACGCTGTATTGGCCGCAAAAGGAGGCCCTACACCATACTAATAAATGATTGTGGTCTAAAACCAGGTGTTTCAGTTTCATTGTCCAACCCCTGTATATAACAATATATAGCAATTCTCCTAAAGTCATTAACTGTAATGGGATTACAAGCATTAAAGCTTTTATGCTCTACAGGAAGAAGTCATCACACCACTGTGACACACTTTGCACTGCAAAACTAGTTACTAATTCCTTCTTGGGCTCTGGCCATGTGTGCTGGGTTTACCAGATCAAATACTTCTGGTAAACAACATCAATGGAGCGCTGTAATTCTAAGGAGAGGTTTCGTCCGTGTTCGGCCTTGTTTTAGCATCACAAGTTTACACCTCTCCTTTTCCCCACGCAGTTCTGTCTGGCCAATTTCTGGCAGCATGTCAGAGGCGGAGAGGCTGGGGAGCAGCGTTAAGCACCACCTCACAGTCTCCAGCTCCAGGGGGCCGTCTTGATTTCAGTGTTTCATTCTGTTCTCTCCCCATGGGGTCGCTTCAAGTTCAGCTTAACTACACAGCTCAACAGCACTGCAAGCTCACACTGGCCTGGATTTCAAATTCCCGTAGACTTTGATTCGAAACCACGGGGGACGTTGGTTTGGGTGTGGTGGTGGTGGGGGGTTGATAGGGCCACTGAAAGATAGCTGTTTATAGTGGAGCGAACTGCGGGTGTCGAGTTCCTAACAAATAAAAAAGAAATGTATGGTTTGGGTTTGGCAGTTGATGCCTGCACTGTAACTGGCAGCACTGCACTTTACTAAAGAAACTCCGGGGGGTCACATAAAAGGAGGCTTTCAACGGTGCATGTATATTGTGAAGCACTTCTCATACACAGCAAAATACAGGTTAGTCTGACATTGCGGTGCCTTACTTAGCTTTTGTGTCACCTTCCTTTTAACACTATCTGTAGCTGCAGCATGTAGGGCGGTGCGAATAACATAAGAGAAGCACACTAGCCAAGACCTTTTCAGGCCTTTCGTTAAGTGTCAGAAGATTGGAAAGTGGAGAGGCTTGCAGCTACGTTTCTGTAGATTAGTGAGCAGATTTTAACATGCTGAAGCATAGAAAGACAAGATGACACCTTCACATGGGATTCTGAACTCTTCTCCAGAGAAGCTGTGTGCAAAAATCTGAATGTGTTTCATGGTGTAAAATTGCAAGTTTTTCTAACAAGCTTTTGTAAATCTGTCTGGATCTCCATTTAGATCTGTCTTTGAGTGCATATTGGATTTCTGACTTTAATGGAACTGTATGGTGTGTATACTTTACTGGAACTGTATGGTGTGTGTATACTTTAATGGAACCGTATGGTGTGTGTATACTTTAATGGAACTGTATGGTGTGTGTATACTTTAATGGAACCGTATGGTGTGTGTATACTTTAATGGAACCGTATGGTGTGTGTATACTTTAATGGAACTGTATGGTGTGTGTATACTTTAATGGAACTGTATGGTGTGTGTATACTTTAATGGAACTGTATGGTGTGTGTATACTTTACTGGAACCGTATGGTGTGTGTATACTTTAATGGAACCGTATGGTGTGTGTATACTTTACTGGAACTGTATGGTGTGTGTATACTTTAATGGAACTGTATGGTGTGTGTATGCTTTAATGGAACTGTATGGTGTGTGTATGCTTTAATGGAACTGTATGGTGTGTGTATACTTTAATGGAACTGTATGGTGTGTGTATACTTTAATGGAACCGTATGGTGTGTGTATACTTTAATGGAACCGTATGGTGTGTGTATACTTTAATGGAACCGTATGGTGTGTGTATACTTTAATGGAACCGTATGGTGTGTGTATACTTTAATGGAACCGTATGGTGTGTGTATACTTTAATGGAACCGTATGGTGTTTGTATACTTTAATGGAACCGTATGGTGTGTGTATGCTTCAATGGAACCGTATGGTGTGTGTATACTTTAATAGAACCGTATGGTGTGTGTATACTTTAATGGAACCGTATGGTGTTTGTATACTTTAATGGAACCGTATGGTGTGTGTATACTTTAATGGAACCGTATGGTGTGTGTATACTTTAATGGAACTGTATGGTGTGTGTATACTTTAATGGAACCGTATGGTGTGTGTATGCTTCTTCAAATCACTCTGGGAAGTCACTGTGGAGGCATTGGTTTTGCTTTGACAAGCAAACGTTTGGACCCTGTTGTACCTTTATATGTATTAATATCACATGCACAGGCTCAAAACGTGCTCATTACAAGATGATGTCATCATGTACTGACTGCCTACTTGGCACGTCCTCACACAACACACAGACAACTAATACAGTAAAGAATGACCATTCTGAAACGTCCTGCTCCAGTCTAGCTTGTGAAGGCAGATCAGCTCTATAGACTTGTTCTTCTTGACCCTTCGGATCAGACTCTGGCTCAGGCTGATACAGCAGAACCAGCACCACTGTAAGAATAGTCATAGGGGTGTGGGGGCAGAATTTGTACCTCTGCTCTAGAAGTTGATCAGGGAGAGCACACTGGCCATATGGGGAGGCGTGGTTAAAAGACACTGAAGCTGTAACACAAAGTTTCGGCCAGAGGGTGAAAACAGATGTGCAGTATGAGATAAATAATGTGTTTTGGGAACACTGAAGCATGTTAGTCTATTCTTGTGCCATCTCCAAAAATGAAAAATCTGTACACTGAAAATAAGCATAACAGATCCAATTTAACAGTAAATAACTGAACAACTTTTTAAATACTTGTTTATCTGTTTTTGGCCTCTTCCAAGCCCATCATCCCTGCTGGATTTGTCACAACTGCTTGTTTCAGTGCTTCATAATTTGCAAACTAAGACCTGCCTGCCATCACAACGGGAACTAGAAATAGACATAGGCTTGTGGCAAGAACTTAAAGCTGTATCAAAGGCCAGAAGCTCCTTAATGGACAATGGAAGCTAATCCAGCCGTTCCTGTAGTGGACCTAAAGCTTTGCTGGCTCAAGTTAGCATGGCAGCGCTAACAATAGCAGTGACAACAGCTGCAACTAATTAAATGCCTTTGTCCTATTAGCTTACATGGGAAAGAGATTTGTGGACGTTTATATTGCGAGGCCAGCCGTTCCAGAAGTCGTCACAACATTCCAGCCTAATTAATATAGAATAGCCATGATTTTTATTGCTCTGCAGAGGCGAGGCGAAAAGCGCATCGACTTGCTGCTCCAATCATTTCAGCTTTGCTGTTGCTTGCAACTTTGTACCGCTGTCAAATCACTCATGGCCTCTGAATACGTCACAGCGGAAGACAATTCGCAGGAACTTTGACTCAGAGCAGTTTTTTATTCTCTGACATACACTCACATGCATACACGCACACACTTCGCAAATGAGCTGTCAGGCTTACACATGTTCTCGTTTTTTGTTGCCACATCTGAGTCAGAGATTCACCTGCATCAGCAAGAGCAGGACACTAACTCTATTATCGCCCCGTCAAACACTCACACCTGCTCACACACGCCTCCACACATCATCTCTTTCTTCTCTCTTTCTATCATTTCTGGTTAGCAATAATAGGCAGGTGGAGGACTGTCAGAACAGATGAGGGATGAATGTTTGCATTATGCAGCACTATGTTTTATATGATTTTTGCTGTATTGAAGTATAGTGAATTAAGACGCATCACCGTATCAAATGAGCACGCTCCTAATCTGTGTGTGTA
Source organism: Prochilodus magdalenae (assembly GCA_024036415.1). Lineage (NCBI taxonomy): Eukaryota > Metazoa > Chordata > Actinopteri > Characiformes > Prochilodontidae > Prochilodus > Prochilodus magdalenae. The sequence continues at coordinate 1,029,365 of JAMWET010002595.1, forward strand.
TGTGTGTGTGTGCATGTGTGTGCGCATGTGCGTGTGTGTGTGAGTGACTGTGTGTGTGCGTGAGTGACTGTGTGTGTGACTGTGTGCGTGTGTGTGTGTGAGTGACTGTGTGTGTGTGTATGTGCACGTGTGAGCGTGCGTGTGTGTGTGTGTGCACGTGTGCGTGTGTGTGCATGTCTTTGTGTGTGTGCGTCTGTTTGTGTGTGTGTGTGAGTGCGTGTGTGTGTGCATGTGTGCGTGCGTGCGTGTATGTGTGTGTGTGCATGTGTGTGTGTGCGTGTGTGTGTGTGCATGTGTGCGTGCGTGCGTGTGTGTGTGTGTGCATGTGTGTGTGTGCGTGTGTGTGTGTGCATGTGTGCGTGTGCGTGCGTGCGTGTGTGTGTGTGTGTGTGCATGTGTGCGTGTGCGTGTGTGTGTGTGTGTGCATGTGTGCGTGTGCGTGCGTGCGTGTATGTGTGTGTGTGCATGTGTATGTGTATGTGTGTGTGTGTGTGTGTGTGTGTGTGTGTGTGTGTGTGCATGTGTATGTGTATGTGTGTGTGTGTGTGTGTGTGTGTGTGTGTGTGTGTATACACTCACCAAGTACTTCATTACAAACCCCTGTACATCTACCCATTCAAACAATTACCTAATCAGCCAATCATATGCACATGCAGATACGGATCAGCAGCATCAGCCATCAGAACGAGAACAAAATGTGATGTCATGATTACAGCATGTTGTTGGTTTCAGATAGGCTGTTTTGAGTATTTCTTGTAACTGCTGATTTCCTGTGATTTTATGCTCGTCTGGTCAGTAAGCATCTATTTATACCCTCTTAATACCTTATTTATATCTTTTACAGTATTTAATGTTTTTTGCATAATTTTAAAATGTTTTAAATTCTTTCAGTGTGAATTCTGACACAGCCTATATGGTATAAGCATGCTGTACCCACATAAAACAAAACGATTTGGCCACACCTGGGACACAAGCCAAAAAAGAAAGTGTTGTAGGAGGATGAGGGTCATTAGGGGGACGAAAGTTTAGTATGTTTGTCCCTAGTGAGATGAGGTGCATTAGCAATGATACATTACTCCTGGATCTCACCTTGCAGATCATGCTACAAAATGCTTTTTGTTGTGTCAGCTAATCGTGGAACACACACCGACTGCTATCCCTTAGTCTTTCTTTTAGAGTGCTCTGGTGTATATATGTGTACTTAACTGTCTAGCTTTTTATCTGCCAAATGAAGAAAGCACTGCAATTCTGAATCGGCAGTAGAGAAATATGATTATGATGATTATATACATGAATATATCACAGTAAAGAAGTTTGGAATATGTAGATGGAATATGTAGATGGAATATGTAGATGGAAGATGTGGACGGGAGGTGTGGATGGGAGATGTGGACGGGAGATGTGGACTGGAGATGTGAATGGAAGATGTGGATGGGAGAGTGTCACTTGAGGCTGACTCTAGCTATGTATCCAAAACCTGCTTCAGCTAAACACTGCACATTGTGTTTCGGATCTCTCCCCGAGCGGATGAATCTGATGACTACGAGGAGGTCTTAGTGAAGGCTGTGTCTTCTGAGGATGGGAGAGAAAGTAGGCCTAGCACAGTCATCATGTCTTCTTCAGTATAAAGTTGATTTTGCTTTTGAGAAGTAAACCTGAACACTAAGCTGGGCCTTTTTTTTGAGGCTGTGTGTCTGACATTAACATGTAAAGACATGTCTCCTGACTCAGTCATGCTCAGTTAGTCAATTGTGATCAAAATTGAATAATGGAATTTAGATAATTCCTAATTGTAACCCAGAACCAATACTTATTTGTGTTTATTTTAAATAACTTATTTGTTATTATTTACAGCTGAAATAAATAGTTGTAAACTAGACCATTGCATTGTACTGTGTATGTCTATAAAATAGCAGTAATTATACATTGATAATACATAAATGAGTTACATTGTTGTTTTAAGGCACAGTAGTGACAGTAGGTATTATAGTGTCTCACATGAGAGATTTTATTACTCTATAGCGTAGTGCTGTGAGATCTGCTCTAACGATAGCTTTTCAGTTCACTGCTTTTTGATTTTAGGTTGGTTAGTTGATGCAATGTAGTTCTTTCTGTAATATTGCCTTAATCTCTCTCTTTCAGTCCCTGTCCTCTGACACACACACTGTTGCTCCCTCTTTCTGTCTTTCTCCCTCTCTCTTAGCCTGTCTGCTGGTCTTGGAGCACCTTGTGGAATTTGAATGCCCTATGTGAATGACCTAAAGCTTCTTGCTCCATCTTCCACATCCGGCCTGCCGTACATGCCTAAAATCCCAGTCAAACCCTGAGAATAAAAGCGTGCTGGTTTCAGATCAGATTCTTGTCTCTGTACCCTAATGAATTTGATTAGACAGACAGATGGAACTAAGCCCAGATCAGCTCTTTGAGGCATGATGCATATGGGTGCTGGGCTCTGGCTCTACGCATTCTCTGTGCTGGTAAAGGTTTTCTCATTTATTGTGACCTTGCACCAGCTTCACCTTCTGAAATGCTGACCTTTTCCATTGCCTTATCCGTTATTAGCTAAGCGTAAAAAGAGAGCGAGCATTCTTCTCTTTCATAGGCTTGGAACCTCCTTGCCTGCAGCTCCGTCCAGCCCAGAGGCCCATTCCTGTCTCAATTCGTCCCATGGAGAGGAAGCTCAATGTTTGCATTTTCATTCAACTCGTAGGCAAAGAGCCCTGGTAAAAGATCCCAGCTCTGTAATTCAGCACACAGCCCAAGCAGCCTGAGAAAATGGGATAGATGGATAGATACAGTTGTCAAAATGTATCTAATGCAGTACCATCTCTTGGAGGGCTGCGGAACACTGGTTCTTTTCTTTTTGCTGTCTATTTGCATTGAGACGAAGACCTGTGGACACAGTAGGGGAGTGCAGAGCTGTGTGATGGTCCTGTCAGCAGCCAGAAGAATTCACTGATTCGTGAACAAGGTGTGTTTGACATTTCACCCTTGTGGAAAAAGGGAAATGCAGGCAGATCCATCTCAATGAGAGATGGGCTTGCCATCTATGCCCAATGGACCTGTTCTCTCAGCTGTGGCCTTTAGCATGGCTTCACCTGCTCTCTGGCTAAAAATGGCTCCAGCACAGCACTAAAGTAGAGTTTTTCCATATGCATCTGTTTATGGGAATTACACAACTGAGCTTCTGTCAGACGCCAGACCACCCTTCATTTACTTCATTTACAGTGGGTGCATGTATTAAATAGAAGTTGTCCATTCTGCAGATCATTTAAACTCAGTGTTTACTGGAAATACTATAGAGACAGCATATCAAATATTGAAACTCTGCCTCTCTGAGATCCTCTTTATCCCCAGTTATGTTGCTGACCTGTTGCCAGTTGTCCTAATGTTAAACTAAGTAGTTGTGAGATGTTCCAACTAGTGTTTTTTTTTTTTAGCATTACATAACCTTAGCAGTCTTCTGTTGCTCCTGTCTCAACTTTTTTAAATGGTGTTGCTGGGATCAAATTCAAAATGGACATATAGTTGACAAAAATCTATTTCTCAGTTTCCACATTTGATATGTTGGTTTGTAGAGTTTATTTAAACATAGAGTTCTGTCATTCCGTTAATTACACTTTGCACAGTGTCCCAATGCTACAAGATAAACAACCTGCATAAGGAAGGAGAAAGTCATTAGGAAAATAAAGCTTCCAAAATTGGAGATCATGTGATCAAAAGATGTTGAGAACATGGGACTCCTGAAATCATGCTAGAGCTGGTGGATCACCAACACTGTCACCATCAAATAAACAGCATGTAAAGCTTTCATCTTTGAGTGAGAGGAGAAAATCAAGCTGCACTTTTACCTCAGATCTGAAACAATCCACAGGAGTTTCTGTCTGTTCTTCTACTGTGAGAGGACCACTCAGTGCTATGAGTCTGAAAAGATGAGGATGTAAAGAGGGCCTTACTGAAGAAGGGCAATGCGGAGAGAAGACAGTCATTTGCATTAAGGATTGTGAGAAGCAGAAAATGTAACGATCTTCTAATATTGAATATATAATAATAATAATAATATTAATAATAATAATAATAATTTCTTAAATTCATATTTTATTGTCTTAAAGCTGTAAGACTATAGGCGACACAATAAATTCTGACATTTTGCCTATGTTCAGCTGTTGAGGTTTCTGTTAAATAACACTTTGCGTTAGTTATTAACTATTAAAATATGTAGCCATAAATCAGCTCTTTGTCATTGAAGCCTTTGCTACAATACTGTGGTACTTTTTACTTATTATATAAGTATTACTGTAAATACTGGATTTTGTCTGGACCTGTCTACCCATCCTTTGGTGCTGACCATTATCATCTGTAATGTTAGGATCTGTGTTTATTCATCCTCCTTAGGTCTAAAACATTCCAGAGAGATGTATTCTGCCGCTTCTTGTCAGTGTCAACCTGCTAACCCACTGCTAACACCTACACATGCTTCCAGTCAGTTCTTCTTGCTGCGCTCCCTGATCTGTATGTTGGAGTATCTTCTTATTGTCTAATTGAGAAAGCGGATCCGATTGTGCTGTCTGATGTCTTTGAAGCTTAGCACTGTGGGTGGCTGTCAGATTCCTGTGCAGTATAGCACACTCCTTCGTTGTAACGCAGCCACTGAATGATGCATCTGCCCACATTCACGTTCTGTCAGGTCATTACTTAATTAGGCAACTGTATCTGCACAGACACGCTAGATGAATGTTGTTTCCAGTTCTCTACAGTGTTTTTGCCTTGTTCATGAGGCATACTGTGTCATAACACACATAAATCGCTAACTGTTTATTTGTCACACGTTTTCATTATGAGTCAGCCTTTTGCTGGCAGGAAGTTGACTAGTCCGAGGTTAAATGTGATGACATCACAGGAAAAGCGGATGACTTTAAATGCATGCATGGCTACCACCCTTACCACAGGGTGTCGTAGAATGGTGTAGCGCGACCTCTTAAGATCCCGCTATGTCAGCAATGACATGATCTCCTTCCTTTTCATCATTTGCCTGCATCTGTATTATGTCTAGGTCCACATGCACTGGAACTCTTTCAAATACGAAAGTGTGCTGCTGAAATGAACTTATCTGGATCTTATCTGTGGTGGTACATTAGCATGCCAACAGCAGCATCTTGACATCTCGTGCAGTCCATATAATAAGAAGACATGGAGAACACAGCCCTCAAGTCACTGCTTTTTTATTGAACACAGCACCACAGGAGACTCCACTGTTCAGCACTAACCTAGCATCTGAGATAGCAGGAAGCTCACTTCTGACCACACATCTCTGATGGGAAACATGATTGTGGACATCTATGCTGCATAGTCTATGCAGGACATGTACACATCTTCCAGCTAACAATAACAACTTTCATTTACTATTTGAAGTCTACATTTTACATTATTCAGCAATGGCAATGCTGTGAGCATGAAAGCTTGTACAGGTTAAATGTACATGCAATGGTATATGACCATTCTTCAATGCAGTGTGCTGCAGTTCTGACACGTATTATAGTATTGCATTTAACATGCTTTAGTTTTATTATTTATTATAAGCACGTTTTAATATTATATTTATTATATAATAATAAATATAATATAATAATAATATTATATTTATTAAGCACGTTTTCCACCTTTAATACCACTAATACCACCATTAATGAATGGCAAGTACTAATCACTTCAAGCTATGAATTCATTTTCTTTGCTAAACATGCAATTCAGGCCTGGAGAAGCAATCACCAACTTGATTAACTCCGAGGCTTTTAAGCAGCAAGTTTTGAGTCTTTCTGACAAGCAGTGTTTTTGCACAACAACCAAAAGGAGGAAGAAGATCCAGAGCAAACACAGCACAAGTGGCACCAATGCATCTACAAATGGCACTAATTCAGTAACCCATATCAGTATCATTATGATTCATAGCGAAATGCTGGACCAGGTACAACAGAAAAAGGGAACGAACATGTTCCGGTTTACATGTCACAGAAGGGGGGTAGACCAAGAGGCTGGATGTAAGTGCAAGTGGTTTAATACAACACAACATAACAAAACAAACGATAGAAACAAACGGAGGGAACAAGAAACAGGATTACAACTAATTAGCAAGGACAGAAACATCCAACATGAAGCCAAACTATCATGAAACAAGAAACCAAACGCCAAGCAAAAACACAGGGGACCACAGGGAGTATAAATGAACACGGACTAACAAGGAACACCTGGGAAGGGGCGGGGCTACAAACACGGGACCTAGAGGGCAGAGACAGGAGGAGCACATGACCAAAACAAAAGCACATGGAACATGACAACAAGGAGCACATGGACGGGGACAGGCAGACAGATATGTAACACTACACAGAACTGCTAGAACCTTCTGTGAAGTACATCTACACATAACAGTAGACAGATGCTACTAGCTAGGTTAGAGAAGTGCAGTCCTGCACATTACATTAAAACATCATTTTCTACTCTATAATGCATTCAGGATTCGCAGACCTGTTTCCTTTGTACTTTCCTGCATATTTCTAGTAGTAACATCGACGCAGAATTCTACAGCTTTTTCAGAAAGTAATGGGTTCCATCCACGTTTGAGAGAAGCATTGTAATTAGTGATGTAAAGTTAATGTTTTATGATTACCCTACAACCGAGCACAGATATAACTTTGTCATATATAAGACTGACACAACAGAATGCGATGAAATAACACTTTTGGTGGTGTGTCATCGGTGGCTGTGGTCTAGAGATATCTACTGAAGTTAGCATGCTAACCAGCCGGTCCCAGCCTGTCCTGTCCCATAATACTACATTGTATCTCAAGAGGTAACAGTAAGTCATTGTAGCATTGAGACAAATCACTCCAACATGGTGATAAAGAAGCAGCACTGCTGCCTGACAGAGGTAGTCTAACCATTGTCACCAATGCTGCCCGCTCCCAACAGCAAACCATGTTCCACCACTGGAGGCGCTCTTGATGAATAAAGGGATAACGTTTGATGTTGAATCCACAGTGTTTCTTCTAGATTGGAAGGAGTTCTGTGTTTTCCAGTAAACGCTAGGATAGGCTCCAGCGCCCTCCGTGATCCGGATAGATAAACGGTTTAGAAGATGAATGAGAGAATGAAAAGAAAGCGGTGTCAGAGGGATTGCGCATTTTTGTTAAGATAGGGGTGGATACCACAGCTTTCTGATATGTTGGCCCCAATGTTTTGGGAGATGAATTGGACAGGTTGCACCATTGTACACATGTCTTCTTTAACCAAAGAACAACGAGCAGGTAGTTCAGTATTTTGTAAAGCAAAGGTGACTGTTGGTATCAGGTGATGCTCATGGTTTCTGTGTCCAAAAAGGCAGGAAGTAATTTTGTGCCATGTAAAATGTGTTTTTCTGACCCCACAGCATTCTGCATTAACCTTGACCGTTAGCAAAAAGCAGAAATGTGCTGTCGGTTATAAGCTCAAGAAAGAAAAAGAGGGCAAGAGGACTCGTCTGTAATGTTTAATGGAGTCTGACCCGCAACCCCAGAGCTGTAGTTGGAGTTTGCTTTGATTGACTTCTTCACAGCGCAGCTGAAGAGGCTAGCTAGGATGCTGCTGAATTAGTTATATCCTAAAGATGATATTTCTCAGCCACAGTGATTGTTAGCGGAGGCTGATGTTTTATTAAGCAGAGGTGCAGAGGCCGTTGGGCCTGAGGGGGACTTTTTTAGTTCAAGCTCTGCTGAGCTGTGGAGGTGATCGAGCAGAGAGTCTAGACTGGCACCCTCAGGCTGTGTTTGGTTCACCTGCTGTATCAGACTGCATCGCCATTCAAGATCAGTACAACCCAGGGTGATGTGTCAGGGTTAGGTGTCAGCTGAATAAGATTCAATAACTATCGAATGCTTGGAATCATGTGATCCTCCTACAACAAGCGATGAATTTATTGGCTCTGGTTATTTGGTCTTATTTATTTGTGCTCTATTACATCTTTTTGCTAGGAGGCAGTTTCAGGTCTCAGGGCCTTGACTAGACACTCTTGCTCCTGGTCAGCTACAGTGTAGCATTACCATCTTGTATTGACTGCTGTGGCTTTCAGTGACACAGTGCATCCAGGCGTTCCGTTCATGCAATGAGGCTGCTTACTAAAGCTGCTTTTGTGTTTCCAAGAGGAACACAGGATTCACTAAAGCCCTAGGGCTGCAGGTCATGCTGTTTGTTCAGATTTGCTAAATGAGGATAGCTATAGAAAGGGTGTATGCTTTAAAATCGAGCTCCTCAAGCCGCATGAGAGTCTGGAACGAGCGAAGCATATTGAGAATGAAGCAAGGAAATGGCTTGTTTTATATGGTAAAATTCTCTGCCTCAAACACTAACAATATGGGGAAGGACTATTTGTACAGTGGCATGCAGGTATTTTCCTTAATATGGAAAAATCTGAACTTTACCTTGAACTCTAAATCGGGACATTTTAGTTGATGGATCTGTCAAGATAAAGCAAAGAGTTTAATGTGGAGCTAGTTTGATTAGTTCAGACTCTGTCTGTATGTAGACCTGGCCTGTTTATATATATTAGCAAAAGGATGTAATAGAGCAGGAATAAATATGATCTCTCTCTCTCTCTCTCTTTCTCTCTCTCTCTCTCTCTCTCTCTCTCTCTCTCTCTCTCTCTCTCTCTCCCCTGCTCTCACACACACCCTCTCCATCTGTGCACATTTTATCCCAGACTAAACTTTTCCTGCCTTCTTGCCCTTTTACCCAGAGCAGAATTTAGAAGGCCAAATGCATGTGGCTAATCACTGGTTTTAGGTGTTTCAGCCACACCCATTGCTAATAGGTGTAGAAAACTAGCAGGTAAACAGATCGGTAGTAGACCGGGTCAGACGCCCCAGACGTAGAGCCACGTGGTGCTGATGTAACTGTGTTACAAGAAAAGTAAATCTATTTTTGGAGATTATAATGACATTCTAATAGAACTTTAATATTATTCTTAAGTGACTGTGATTTAGAAGATTTGTCTTTTACTTGAATATTACAGAAACGTTTACTCAGGTACATGTACCCCTTACATTTTCATTTAAACACGGTCTCGCTCCTGTGCCTTTCAAGCTTATCTTTGGCTCCATATGCTCATTTTCCACCCAAGTGTACAATAAACCATAAAACAATAAACTAGAGAATCTAAACCAGGCTTCTGTGAAGTTCTGAGGGGTTGCAGTGCCTCATAGTTTTGTGTTCATTTCTCTGACTCTGATTGAAGCAGATGAATACTTGATGAGTTGTAAGAGGTGTGTTAGAGGAGGGAACAGTTAAACCCATCCTCTTTTAGCAGTCCTTCAGAATTGGAGATACTCTGAAATCCTGTTGATGAGTAGTGAAGACCAACACTATCGAGAGTGTTTTGGTGTAATACATTAACACTAAATCTTAAAGAGGCTGTCAACTCACTAACGCATGTAAACGCAACCTTCATAGTGAATGATGCCTATTGGCATAAGACTAACCCAGCACTGCTAGATATATATGTGACTATCTGATTAGGACCTATACAGGAGTGCAGTAACCAGTCTGTAAACCATAATGCAAATAATGGTTAGCAAATAATTTACTGGGGGTGCTCCAGCCCCCGTGGCCACCCCTGATTTCAGGACTGACACTTTTAGAACTAATTATAATAGCACATTCTGGACTGAATGAGCTGTCTAAACACAGTAAGGATATTTGCTTCAGAGCGGATTTTATATTGTAATGTGTATTTTTTTGCATCAGTCCTGCACTCTTTAAGTGAATACTGTGTTTTCAGTTTAGTGAATCGCTCAAACACAGGCCAGTTTTGGTTCAAAGAGGGAGTCTATGCTGGTTATAGACCAGATCAGAGTCCCATATCAGCCTATATTGGTTTTGAGGCTTAAAAAAATATTTACTGGGATAATTAAGTTTTTTATCAACTGTTATATCTTCTGCTCCCATGTGCATTTCAGTGTTCAGTCTCACCACCTTTTATATATTTCATTTTATATATATATAGACTTTCTCAATATTTGTATAATAAAGGATTATGTTAGTCATGTCACTCAAGTGTTAAACATTCAGATTTTAGCTCCCCCAACCTCAAGCACCTTCCTGTGCCTGCAAGTTGGATGTCATAGGCAGCAATTCTAGGAGCACTGTAAACATCCAGGGGTGGCATGATGAAATGAAATAAAGGGAAGACATGGTTAAATAAAATACTGAGAATGTAATATAAACAATGAATACTGAAACTGCTAATGAGTTAACGTTCATACTAGTCGTGAAGTAAGTAATTCTGCCTTGAAGAAGGAAACACCTGATGACTTCTAAATTCGTAGATTAATGCAGGTAACAGCAAAACCTAAACACTAAGAGCAAAACCCAGATTCAGAAAATAAGATGACTGTCTCTTTACACTATTGTGAATACTTAGAAAACGGGATTCATCATCCTTACAGACCCCATGCTTTACCAACCTTCAAACAGACTTCAGGTCTGGATAGAAAGCACTTGTGCATGCAGACAGTTGGGTTCAGGAATATTCCTTCAGGACCTAATGCGCTAATCCTCCCTGCAGTGTGTACATATTTTTGTGCCATGTGTAGATTATAGAGGCTTCACAGATGAGTGATAATCTGGGTTGGCTGGAAGAAGGCTGGCCAAGGCTGGGCTAGAGTCCATTTCCAGTGGATTGTTTTTGCCAGGCGACGAGTGCTGCCAGCGCTGCAGAAATTCTTTGAGAAGGCAGGTTAGGCAGAGTAGATTGTAAACAGGGTGTGTTGTAGCCAAATAGATTAGCTTTTCCCAACACCCTTTAGAAGATTTCATCCATTTAGTAGGTGAGAGTCTGTTGGAAAAGTAATTGTTTTGTCATTGTGTTATGCCTAACGTACCTGCTCACCACTGCCTTTTAAAGGCTGCCATATAGTACATTCATACAAACTCTAGGGATAAAAAGCACCCTACTCACAAAACCATGCCACTATGCATATGTATGGCAAGAGAATGCAAATAACACATGTTCCTTTGCTGCTTCCCAATACTGTATAAACTAATAGACCCCAGTCTGTCAGTGTGGAGCATGCCTTTCCTCTCTCAACCTGTAATAGAAGGAGTTTGTCCTGCTGCCAGGTGCATTGCTGGCTTTGTTGTTTTATATGTAGATCAGCTCTCCTACACCAGCATTGTTGGTGATGTATAGTGCCGGTATAGACTGTTTTTGAAGCTTTTGCCTCCGGTAGGTCGCTATGCTTTGCTAATGGACTTATTGTTATTATGCCGTATAGGAGCATTTGTTGAGTGAATCACTCTGTTAGCTGAATACAGGCGCATTTCTTAATGTCAGGAATGACAGTATTAACATGCAAAACACGCACATATGCAAAAGAAAAGAAAAGAAAGAAACGAGGGGCCTTAATGGAAATCTGAATTGCCTGGCTGAAGATGGGAATCTATCCGCATCTCTGGTACATGACAGAAATTGGCATTTTGAAAGGGTGGGCTTGAGGTTGAGTTTGAGGTTGAGTTACGCCAGGTCTGCACATGGGCCAATTCTAGACACGAGCTAACGGTTGGATGCATTGATTGACCCATCTCTGACCTTACCCTCTATTCTCCTTCTTTTTCTTCTTTCTTTCTTGTTTTTTCGTTCTCTCGCTTCTGAATTCAGCAGAGCCTTTGAGTGTATGAGTGTGTGTGTGTTTAAACACTCTAAGCAGAGCTCTGTGGAGCTGCTTAATGGCTCTTGGCCGGGGTAGGGGGATGGACGGGTGTTTGCCTGTGGTGACAGATTGATAGTTTTCCTCTGTTGGTGAGAGAGTGCCCGGCTTTTACACTTGATGAGACGAGTGCAGAGACACTGAATACAGCTACTTCTCTTTTTCTTTCTCTCTCTCTTCTCATCTGTCTCTCTCGTTCTCACTATCTGTAATCGTTTCTCTGATCATGGCTTTCTTTTTTATTAAATCTTTCTCACATTTTTCACATTTCTCTTAGTCTCTTTCTCTTCTCCCTCCCTCTGACCTGCCTGTCTCTGTCATTCCAACTTTGTCTCCTCTCTCTCTCTCTCGCTCTCTCTCTTTCTCTCTCCCTCTCTCTCCCCCTCTCTCTCTCTTTCTCTCTCCCTCTCTCTCCTCTTTCTCTCTCTCTCTCTATTTCTCTCTCTCTCTCATTGTGTGGTGTTGAAAGCCACATTCTTCTGGCTCTCGTTTCTCTGACAGATCTCCCCACTGCCGGCTCTGTGGGGTTTCCGCTGGTGTGCATTAATTCAGCAGCAATCTGCATGTGTTTATTCACAGACATGAACCCGTGTGGAGGTGATTTCAAAGGCGCTGTCTGATTGGGTGTTGTTAAGCTGTGGGAACAGCAAAGCAAACCGTGTGGGTGACGTCTTAATGAGCACAGCAACAAGAATACAAAGTGCGGACATACTCGCAAGAAATGTAGTGCCGGCTAAACAATGACAAAGGACTGATAACTGATAAACAAGGGGCAACATTGCTTCACTCAACACATAATCAAGTTCATCTCACCGCTGTGATGTGACAGAGATACACGTGTCAGAACATGAATAATAAATCCTAACAGATACTGTACTGTGTGCCTGCTTTAGAGCAGATTTTAGCATTTAGTATGTGTGTGAAACTGATGGAACTCGTCCGTGTGTGTGTGTGAGAGTGTGTGATAACAGCAGGGCCAGTAGGAGGGACAGAGCTTCGTTAAGAGTGCTGTGGATGAGGCTGTCATGACAGCTGCTGCCTACAGGTGGTAAGGGGAAAGAGGGAGAGAGAGAGAGAGAGAGAGAGAGCAAATGAACAAGAAAGTGAGGAGAGCAGAAGAAGACAGAAGAACACCTGCCATAGCAGAAGTTGATGTGCTTTTTTATTTTGCACATTGTGGATACATTAAAGGGTTTTTCAGTATTTCTGCGTTAAATGGAATTCACTAATTCACTAATTAAATGGTTATGATGTAAACCATCCAACCACGTTGTCATAGGAACCAGATATCTTAAGCAATCACTCTAAAGGTTCTGTCCGAATGTTTTACATGAAATGATTATAAATGTGTCATCTGATACCCAAGACATTGTTTTGTGATAGGATAGAGAACGTTACATAATTAACAAATACAGTATGTAGAAAAAACGAGGAGTGTAGATGTCATATATGACCTTTCTGAGTGTGCAGTTGGAACAGTTGATATAAACCCAGTCATTAGTTTACAGTTTTAAATATCTGATAATTGTGTATGACTGTGTGTGTGTGTCACTTTTTAAAAAGCATCCCAGTGGAAGTAAACAGACGACTGACACCATCACCCTTTACATGTTACTGTAACAGCATATGACACATAGGCCTCATTCATAAACCATTTCAAATTAAAACCCTCTTCCCTATATTGTTATCCGATGGTTGCTCGTTTTGGTACACAGTATTCTGTATGATTGGGAATGCGGTGGTTGTATACAGCTTGTTGATCCATTGAAAAAATAAATCAGATTTTTATTTTCCCATTAAGAATCAATAGGGTGAGTTCCATTCGTTTTCACCTTCATTCAAACCCTACTCGTTCCTGTATCCAACAGCCACTAAACTGCATGTACTCACTCAGGGCAGATCCCCAAACTCTAATCCACAGCCATATTGACCCGCACTCCTTTATGTGTTGTTTATTCATCCCTCGTTCCTCCAATAGTATCCCATTCATTTTTAACAACACATAGCACCAAGCTTAAGCTGCACAATCATTCAAAGTTTCCTTCGGGAAATGCACTTTTTCATTTTGTTTGGGATTTGTTCTTAGGCGAGAACAGAATCTACACACACTCAAGTTGTGAACAGTTCTTGACATAAAGAGCTTGAACATCGGAACCTTCCTCAAGAGCAAATTTAAGAAACTGATTGGTAACAGAGACAATCAATGTTTGTAGAAGAGTTCCCCTTTAAACTTTGTTTCACCTCCCTCATGTGTTCATCCTTGATAGAATACAAATCAAAATCATTTCTGAATTATTGAAGCCAAGCAGGAGCATATTTCATAAATGCACTGCGACGTGCTGTGCTGGTCATGAATTACAGATTTGAACTCTAACCGTATGTGTTGGGTGACTGGTGGTTGGTGGTGGCATTTGACAGCTTGCGTGTGTGTGTGTGAGTGTGTGTGAGTGTGTAGGCAGGAGTGGGTATGATGTTCAGGCCAGTGACACCCACAGTCAGTGAAAAAGCGACAGATTGCAGTGTCACCAGTTTAAGTGCTGATGACACAGTCCTGAATGATGCCCCTGCCTGATCCCTCTGGCCACCAATAAATCTGACTTGTGAGTGGGATCACGTGGTGCTGAGCTAAACTAACAATTCACCTTGACAGTGTTCCACCTCCCCCTCTAAACTGTGTGCATTTATAAAGCTGTCCCTTATCTTTAATGGAGAGAGGATTTATTCACTTCATTCCAGCATGCTTAGACAATACGTACGCACCTGATTGAATGAGAGGAGGACCATAATCATTACTGTGAAATGACTGTAATCAGGCAGAAGGGAAGGAGAAGTGGCGTGCCGATTCCAGACCTTTCTGTAATCAAACACTAATTGCTGGTGGCACATGTTGTAATTGTGGAGAGACAAGAGAAAGGGGTGAGCTGTCTGACAACATCATACCTCTGCTGCTGTCCTTCATGAGTCATCCTTCTGTACCCTTCCAGTCCTCCTGCCTCATTGGCTGTCTTAGGGCTTTTTCCTGCTGGCTTCTGGATGGATGAAAGCGCAGGGCTCTGAATGTGTACCCGTTTATACTGAAAGCTGCTTTGATGGCCTTAAAGGCCCAGTGTCATTGAAAAAACAACCTCTGGAGTCATATTCCGCTGCATAGTCGTTATAGACCTCTGATGTCGTGCCATCATAGATAACTGTAGTGATGTCATGACATTCTGTAGCTGCATCATCATAGACCTCTGTAGAGTTGTCTTAGACCTCTGAAGTCATGCCGTCATAGACCTCTGTAGTGTTATCATAAACCTTTGTAGTGTCATCATAGACCTCTCAAGTCATGACTTCATAGATCTTTGAAAACATGTCTTATTGAACCTCTGTAGTGATGTGGTCATAGGCTTCTGTATTTGTGGGAGTGGCTTCTGTAGCTCTGGAGTGTCCTCATAGACCTCTATAGCCATGACATCATAATGACAAGTCATGTACTCATATATCTTTGTAGTGGTGTCCTCCTAGACTTCTGTAGCTGTGCCTATCTATATTGCTATATCCGTGTTACTAACTGTCCTGCACACTGAAAGGACATTGCAAAACTGTGATTTTTAAATACATAATATACTCACATCTCCAGATACTCCATCCTCCATCTGTAGCCTAAACAGAAGGGTGTTTTAGTGAGGCTGTTATTCTTATGATGTCAGTTCAATGCACAGGATTTTAGTTGTACAAGTACATGACAGCAGTGGGTTTTAAATGGCATTAATGATTCGCATAAAAAAAAAAACCAGAATTAGACTACAGAATGATGCACAACTTGAGAAGTTCTGTAATCGTCCAGTGGCTTAACCTTCACCTTGATGTTAATGTCATATGTTTTGTTTATTGTATGCTCCTGATGAACCTGAGGAATTCAGTCTGAAAAGAACTATTTCTTCCATACCTTTCTACTGTTTTTGAACATGGTGGGCCTATCAAAAGAGAGGCTGTTTACCTGGATCTACCCCAAAGACAGAAGAACAAAAGCAGCCTCTGGAATTCAAAGGAATTATGAGAGGTTAATATAAAATAAATATAAATTGAAAATGAATGTCTGTTGTTTTTATTATTATTATTATTATTATTATTATTATTATTATTATATTAAGTTTCAAAGTCATCTTCAACAGTCTTTCTCCCGAAGTTATTAACACAGTGGTGTCATTTTTAATTATGAAGAAATGCCTATGATGCATGTGTTCAGGATTATCCAGTTGTGGCACAGATGTGCTGGCAAAAGCCAGAAAGCCTGGAGAGGTCCCATCACAGGGCGGTGAAAGACAGTAGTGCCTGTGGAGCGCTGGGGTGTAAGGGCACTAGGTGTCTTTAATCATTGCGTGACAGTAAAGTGTGTTACCGTGTGCTGTAACTGCTGATGTCTGTGTTTCCTGCTTTCAGATGAACAGAGAGGCTTTTTGCACGAGTCACATGGCCTGCTTGTTCATGTTTGTTCAATGACAGTCACATATACTCTCTTTTTCTCCCTCATTTCTCACTTTCTCTTTCCCCTATTCTTTTTCTCTTTCTTTTCTCACCTTCTACTCCCCTCTCTTACTTACTTTAGATCTCTCTTTCTTATATCTTTTTTTACCGTATCTCTGCCATTTTCTCTTTCTTTCTCTTATGTGATATATATCGTATTTAACCCTCCTTCTGCTCTTTCTTTCTCTGGCAAACTTTCTGTATCTCATAGTCTCTCTCTCTCTCTCTCTCTCTCTCTCTCTCTCTCTCTCTCTCTCTCTCTCTCTCTCTCTCTCTCTCTCTCTCTCTCTCTCCCTCTCTCTCTCTCTGCCTTTTTTCTTTCTTTCTCTTCACTGATAACCTTACCCTTCTCCTTTTTATCATGTTTTATATCTCTTTCTTTGTCTCCTTGCTCTTTCTCTCTTCCTGTTCTTTACTTCCTTCTCTTATCTCATGCTCTCCCTTATCCTTTCTCTGTATTTTCTTTCTTTTTCTGTTCTTATTGTTTTTCTCGTTCAATTATCTGATGCTCTCTCTCGTCCTTTCTGTTATATTTTGTCTGTTTCTCTTCCTGTTCTTTTTCTTCATACTTTCCTCTTTCCCCATCATTTCTTCATTCATTAATTCTTCACCTTCCTTCCTTTGTCTCCTATATGTATGTATGTATGTATGTATATGTATATGTATATGTATATGTATGTGTGTGTGCTGACCGATGCCTTACATCCTACTTATATCCTTAACTCCTACACCCCCACCACCCCCACCAACGCCTGCTCCCCACCCCCTACCCCAGTACTGAGCGCTCTTAAATGTGGCCAGTGTGAGTGTGTGAGTGGGTCAGTATTGACTGTGTGCTGTGTGTGCTGAAGGCTGGAGGTAAATGGAGCTCTTTGTATGAGGGGTAAAGCTGTAAGCTTGGACTTCATTCACTGTTCCGTCCTCTAACAAGACACACATTCATCTGCAGCCTGGCCAGTGCTCCGGCCCTCAGTGTGTGCCTGTGTGTGTGTGTCTCAGAGGGACGCTCTGTTCGGTACACCTCATTCACCACAGGCACCCAATCCCCTTATTCTGTGCATATAGATGGGGTACGTTTGTGTGTGTTAGTGTGTGTGTGTGTGTGTGTGTGTGTGTGTGTGTGTGTTGTGTGTGTGTGTGCTTCTGTGTGAAAATGTGCTACTTGAACTGATAGTCAGGTTTTATGAGCACCAGGATGCCAAAAACTGCAAGTAATGCTTTTTATTCAGGGTTTCACACTAAACAGCACTACATCCAGATAAACAGGTCTAATTAAGATCTGCTGGTAATAAAGCATGTGGTTGGTGTGGTTACTGAAGATGTCTCATGATGAGGACATCTCATTTAAAAGATACTAAATGATATAAACAAAAATCTTGGGTGACTTTTACAGATGTGACACTGAGTTATGGATAAGAATTTTATATATTGTGTTTTTTTATTATTATTATTATTATTATTAAACCACATCCCACATTTTCAACCCTAACCCACCTCTGCATGGGATCAAAAAAGGCACATTAGCCTCGCAGGACACTTAAAAGTTGACATCCTCAACACCATACATATAAGTATACAAGTCTTGAATCATCAATTCAGGGTCAATGGGTCGTTACATCCTAATCAGAGACAAACTAAAATACCTTTTCCCAACAACTGTAGTCTTTAGACAGACCCTCATTGCATACATAAAGGTCCCATGTGAACAGAATGTAATAATTATGTGCAATATTGAATACAATAACTGATAACTGCTGCAGTGAGAGTTGAAAGTCTGACTGAAACTCACTGTTACCAGTAAAACTATTGGCTACTGTTAGTAGTTTATCACAGTATATACCATGAACATCCATTACGGCTGTTAGAAGCCCACAATGATGATCTATTAGTAGGTATAAGAGAAGTGTTTGGTGTTACTATATTGTTACTGCGTTGTTACTATATTGTTCATTGTTACTACAGAGTTATTAGTGTGGCTATATTCTGCACCCCAGGCCTTAAGCTTGACACAGATTGGACAACTGTTTGCAATCATGTGTTTCTCACTGGGGCGATTACACCCACACAGACATGCTGGTAGCTAATCAGAATGGAGCTGACAAAATAATTGTGACCAGATTAAATAAATTCCTAAGTCAACTCTAATCCAAGCAAAAGGACTCCACAGAGTTGATTCGAAAAGCTTGACCTTAGAGGAGGAAATCCAGTGAAGTAAACAGCGTATAAGTACATAATTACACTTGAGCTTGATATCAGCGCTACAGCTAGCTACAATGAAATGCTAGTGTTTGATTTGCCAGAGTGAAGCACTGTTGGATAACTATGTCTTTAGCTGTGTGCTGCAGTTTTTTGATCGCTTGAAAGTAAGCATCACTGCGTGCGTTTGTGCACTGCTGGTCAAATGATGTTTGTTAATTTACTAAATGATAGTAAGTAGCTTAATACACATAATTCACAGAGAACTCTACACATTCTCACACACAGTTAATTTGCTGAAATTAGCATATTTGGGGAAAACATACAACTTAAAATGTGGCCTATGATGGAGAAAGTGTGGCACATATGTGTTTAAATATTTTTCCAATGTGTTTAAACTCAACAAACAAATAGAAATTCATCGCTGTCCAAAGAAAAACAGGTATCTCCAAAATGGCAACTTTACAGGAGAGGCCAAAAACCTCATGTAATTTGAATGGAAGTCAATGGAACCAGATGTCTTTCCAAGCGGGTTTGGGCCATTTCTGTTGGTCCATTCTTCATGAAATTTCCACACAGTGTAAAGAGTAGATGGTGTGATTAAAAGACGCATAAAAGTAAAAATCAACAAAAATGGAGATACAGGATTTCTTTGGACAGCGACGATTTGTGGCCTAAAATGATCAGACAAATTTCATTTTTAAGTTTGCTCCCTGTTGAGGATGTACACCTGTTCCCTGTATATGATGTGTTTGTGTTCCCTGTAGAGCATTTCTTACACTGCAGCTGCTTTATTGCTGAATAACGGTGATTATTTTGACAAGTAACCAAACTTTTGAGTAGTGTTATTTGACTGGGTGTATTTAGATTTGTGTGGGTTATGGAGTGTTTGGGTAATTTGAGCATGATGACAAATTATGATCACCAATTCTAAGTGAGATGCTATTAAAAACACCTCATTTTAAAGATAAAAATATCAACTTATTACCAACATAATCTAATGCATAAGTGTTCAATATCAGCGTCAAAAAATAACAAACATGCCATCTCTGGTATAAGTGCGTTTTGTGTTTGACTGTTGTTTGGTTCCCAATGTGTATGCATGTGTGTGAAAATATGGGCGTGTGTGTGTGTCTGTGTGTCTGTGTGAAGTATTCAGCCTCACCCTGTCTGATGCTGGTTTATTGGCCGTGATGTTTTTTCTTTCGCTGGTCTGGTTGCTTCAGCAACAGCTTGCCACTAGGTTGGACCTCTGTCTGTAGGGCTGGAGAGATGTGAGGTCACCATGCTTCTGTCATAGGAAGGAGAGAGAGAGAGAGAGAGAGAGAGAGAGAGAGAGAGAGAGAGAGAGAGAGAGAGAAAGCGAAGGATAACCCGGGAAAACGCCTAATAGGAAAGAGTAGAGAAGAGAAGATAAACAAGTGTTTCTTTTTTCCCTCCCTGTGTCCTCTGTTCATCACCCAATGCCAATGTAATTACAAACATATCAGCCTTAATCCCACCATCCACTCCGCCCCCATACACACACACTCTGCCTCTCTCATACATGGCTCATTGTACACCTGCAGCCCCTCATTCCTTCTAAGCCCACCCACACTTGTTCATTCATTTATTAGTATGAGGTTTGGTGTTTGCCAGCTGCTGATCGTTCCTTCGTCGAGCTCTTTGGCTTTATCTGCTGAAAGTATTCCATTAAATAAATCGACTACTGCAAAAAGGCTACAGCGTAACCCACAGAGACCTTCTTATCCTCTCCTCTGTTGTCAAATGGCATGTTGTGTTGATTTTCTAAGTGGTTGTAGTAGTTCCTCTGCAGAGAACACACCTTGCATTTTACTGCAAACAGTAGGGTCAACATTTCCATTCATTTGCTAAATGAAAAATTGCACTAGGTACATTCGTTTTTGTTTAATACGCCACATTCATCAAATAAACTGCATTAAAATGCGCAGACCTGTGAATAAAATCCTGTATAAAATGTGTAGTTATTAGCACTTAGGAAAATCCATAACACTGGGGGTCCAGTTTCTTAAAGCATCTTATTATGGTCATGTGGTTATCTGGTAGAGTAAGTGTTCAGTGTGACGCTAAAGTATTCACTCTAACAGCTCAAAGCTGACCCTGAAAATAAATAGAAACTGAATAAAAAATGTTATTGGTAAACGAATAAAAGCAAAACCAGAACTGAGAATCTACTTTTAAAACTATTTAAAACTGTAATTACAAACCTGAACACAAAACCTAATAAACAATCAAGCAATATACAATTTATGGACACAGTATATTGGACTGCAATATGGAAGTAAGATCAGAAAACCTGTGAAATGATCCTTTTACTGGGAGCTTTCTGACCAATTACAGTTCCAGATGAGTGCTTCTGTGAGAGCTCTGATTATCTAAGGTTTTTATGTAATCCAATAAATATAAACCATTTTGGTTAAAATAATGCTTTTTTATCCATTTAAGATGGTTTTACCAGTGGGGGAAACCTCTGGGCTTTCTATAAGAAGGTCAAATCAATCATATGAGTAAAAAACACATGTATATACACATATAACTGTGATTAAACACTGCATTAATTATAGCAGTACATAGCATAATGTGTACGACATGCATAAACAGTAGTACTATAATATGACTGTCAGATTAAATAATCGCATAATTATGAAATGACAGCGGAAACTGGTCAGTCATGTTCTGATTTCTAATGAGGTTGACTTATAATTTAGTAACTTCGTATTCTACATTTCAAACGGACTCAGTCAGGACCAGCAGGTTTTAGAAATACAGTATCTATATAATAAAGGCTTGGCCCAGCCAGTAGCTCTTTAGGGTTGGGGTGAAGAGGTTAACACTGTTATCGTATTATTGCTTTGCCGTGTGTGAACACTGTCTTATAGAGAGAGTGAGATGGGTGCGGAGTGTTCAGTGTTATTAGGCTCTGTGACTGATGCAGTGAGACGTGTGTGTGTGTGTGTGTGGTGTGGATAGAGGGAGTTTGGACTGCTGGCTCGCTGCCTGTGACCCAGATTAGAGGAAATTAAGGAGCTTTTGGATGCTGTGCGCTGCCGGCCTCTGCTCTGTGTTCTCCACAGCTGGGCTGATGCTCAGGACCGCAGCCTGTGAGTCTCACAGACACTGTGTTTCCACAGCACACACTGACCTGAAATCCGCTATATACTGCAGCCAGACCTGCTACAGCTGATCACTGAGAGACACACAAGTAGATCAGCCATAAAGTAGTACCTTCAAATCTGTATATGTGGTGATATGAGCTGAGACAGTAAATCACTGAATGAATGTCACGAATGAAAAGGATGAATGAATAAAGTAATGATTGAATGAATTAACAAATGAATGAACGAATGAAAAAGTGTTTGAGTGACAATAATTAAAAGGAGATGAATGATCTAATAAAGGAATGCATTTGCATAAATTAAAAGAATGAATGAATGTATGAAAGAGCAAACTAAGGAAAGAATGAGTAAATGAATAAATAAGTGAATAAATGTGTGGATGGATGGATGAATAGATGAAGAAAAAATAACTAAATGAACAAAGTGTAACAAACACATAAATAAATCAATAACTAAGTGAATAAACAAAACAGATTGCTGGAGAAGTAGTGAACTGGTGAAAGAAAAGATGAAAAGACCAAGAAAGAATGAGTAAATGAAAGAGAAGGAAAAACTACTGAATGAAAAATGAATTGAGGAAAGAAATAATAAAAACAGGTGAATGCATTATTGAATGCATGAACCCAAAAAATGATGAATGGGTGAATGCTTGAATAAATAAATTGAAAAATGAGTGAATGAATATAAAATGAGTGGATACTGTAATAGAATGGATGAACAAACACATTAGCAAACAGAATTAACAAAGTTTCAAATACATGAATGAGTGACTAAAGCATGTTTGAATAAATGGATGAACAAAAAGTGAAAATTGGCAAAACAAATGAAAAAATGTAATGGGGTAATGATGTAATGTGTGGAACAATAAATAAACAAATGAGTGAGTGAATGAATAGATTAGTAAACAACTGATATGGAAGAATGAATGAATGAATAAATAAACGAATGGTTAAAACGTGGAAAGTACCTGTCTATAAATGGCAGTTTGCGGAGAAATTAGCACCCAGGCCGCTGATGTCCTGACGTATGTATGAGTGCTTGATGAAACATCCATTCATTAAAAGTGGAAAAGAGTGCAGAGCTGTTCTGAATGAAGGAATGAATGACCCGTGGTGGTGTTATAGCCTTGTTAGTGCCAGGATAGTAGCCGACTACACAGTCAGCGCTCCAGCAAATGAATCTTTTAATCTCTCTCCAATCTCTCCGCCCTCTTTTCTTTAATCACTGCTTCAAGTGACCTTTCCTTCTTAAGCCCCCGGCTCTGTTTTCCAACCTCAGACCCCTGCAGTAATCTTTATCAGCTAATTAGAGCAAATAAACGCCGCTGATGTGTGCACTGACAGCTTCACTCTGACTTAGCACACAGCCTCATCTGCCTCAGATAAACAGCCTTACTGCGCTTCCTCCTTCCTAGAGGTGGAGCAGCTTTAACGCATGCCACAGCACTGCACTGACACCTCTCAGTGCTCCATCCACATGACTGCAGCTTCATGTTGTTAATAGGGTTCATACCTCCCTTCAGTCAGTCTGATTCAGTGCTCTGCGTTTAGTGTAAGAGCACAACGTGCTCCATTTCCATCGCCTACTTAAGCAGCAGTTCATGAAGGCACTTGGACTGCTGCTTAGCGTATGTATTTTTAATCATCTGCCTCTTGGGTAATATTCAATGTGCCGTACAAGTGCATTGTCTTGTCTGAATAGTGTCCCATAGGTTTTCAGTACAGGAAATAGAAGCGCCTAAGTTATATGTGGCTCATAGCGAGAAATGCATTAAACAGCATCAGCAAAAATGATGCTCAGCAGTTTCTATTTGTGGGCTCTTCTTTGCAAGTGGTGTCCAGAATGTTGGCTTCATATGGAAATTAACCCTGAGATACTGGGAGTTAATGGTTTTGTTATGATGTGCTATTCAGATCTAATTATGTATTAAAAATATATGAATTATTGCAGAACTTGTTGTTGCATGTGGTTGTCACACCATTATTCACAGTTAGAAACTGTGTGTTACCGGCAGCATACTCTACTCTGTTAATGGCTTTATTTATGCATAATGAGCCTCTTAGAGAAACTAAATGCTAATGTATAGCCAGTGCTGTACCCAATTATAATGTCACTATGTGAGGAAAATATAGATATCCAGAATTCCCCTTACACCCACCCCCAAGACATGGCAATTTCATGTGCATATTGGGGAAAAACAGAGTAAAAAACAGCTAAACTCGTGCACAGGCCTCATTTTATTTTTTTCCAATGTGTTTAATTGAACAAATAGACTGAGCGTTGCCTGAAGAGGGCATTTTGACTTTATTCCACTTTTCCTAAAGTTTGCACACACCTGTGTATGTTAAATAAATGACGCTGTTTATGGGACCATTCATAAAATACCTGCACCAGAATTCATGCAAGTTCTATCTGCCGTCCCTAGACGGCCGACTATTGGAAAACCAATTGGTTACCTAGGCAGGCCAACAAATGCTAACACTATTATTGGTATAAAAGCTAAGTATTAATTTCGAAAGCAATATACAATCAAAACCTGCAATAGCAATTACTATAGCTATAGCTCACATCCCTAGGTTTATCTCCTCCAGCTACTGCAAATTTAATAAAAAACCTCCATTAAACATCATTTAAATGATATTTGCCATCCTAATAAAAAATACACATAGCTGTGTTTAAAAATGACATTCCAAACATGATTGATTGATTGATTGATTGTTTAAAATTTATTTTGAAGAAGTCATTTTTAAGCCATACTAATGTTCAGAGCAGTAGCTAGTGCGTTACATTATTTAATTACTGTGTATGAAAAACCAGATTGTGTCAAATTGTGTAAAAACCAACTCATGTAGGAATTCTATACTGCCCCCTAGAGGCAGAGCTCATATTGATTCAGATAGTTATTCTAAAGTATAATTAGGGGACCAAAGTTCTGCATATTGTGTTTAGCTTGTCAACAGGACATACGTTAATAAAATCATGGTAAGTTCGGGTATGAACTTATAACTTGAAATAAAACCTCTTGGGCCATTAATGTACAGTGGTCTGCGGCGGGATTTCCAGTGGAATATAAGTGACCTTCTGTCTAAAGGTTACAACACGATTCTCTTGCTAAGGAGAGAGTAAAGCTGTTTGAATTGAAGCTGGTGTCTGGTTTGAATTGTGGCTGTGCAGTTTAATAACAAAATGTTATTAGAAGTAAACAGTGTGTGCATCAATGTAACTTATTTATATATTTTATTAAATAGGCTTCGTATGAAGCTTAGTTTTATAGTAATCATTTAAGAAGTTAAAATGAATATCGAATTACTGAACGCTGGCGCCACGGTGACTAGAGATCACTGTGGTCTGTAGGAGTTAGATGGTTTGATGAATAAGCATAAATAGATATAGGGAAATAGGGAATAAACTAAAGGTGTGTTTGTTGAAGAGTGATAGTAAAGTGTGCTGATTGCACAGTAACATGGTGCTTGGCGTTCACTCAGACACACTCGCGCTTCCTCACACTCCTCAGGGGTGAAATTGTCGATTGGCTCTTATTAACCTGCTGACTGAATCTTAATTAATTCATTAAGCCTGTAACAGCTGATCGCAGTCAGAGGGCCAGGTCATTCACCTCTCCACCCTGTCTTTCGCTGCCTCCCTTGCCATTTTATGTCTGACTCTCATGCAATCTCTCTCTCATGTTCTTTCTCTCGGTGATGCTCTATTGCACCTTGTGAAACCGTTCTGGCAGGAGCTTAACTTGCATCTGCCCCACCTGTGCAACATCCAAGCACTGCACTCTTATAAAGACAAAGATGCCACAGAAGGAGTACCCTTTCTTACCTAAAGGAGATTTTAGTTAATGTCTTTTTAATGACCATTTTTTTAAAGTGACAAATAAGTGTGAAGAAGTTCAAAGAACCTCCATATCGCTTGAAGGTCAATGAACAGATGGTTAATGGGGAGAACAGAAAAAAAAAATAACAGGCTTTCCACCAGATATTAGCCAATCACAATAAACAACCTGGTGCTGACAAATAAGATAGTAGCAGCAGTGGCACTCTAGAGGTGTGAATATTAAAACATGCTGTATTATTTATAAATAGCTAAGGGGAAATCTTTTAGTCACTGCTCTTGAGTAACAGAGGCTGCCTTGAATGAACCAATAAGCTGATGCTGACACCAGAACTTGATCTTGTCATCACCAGTGACTCATCGTCTCCCACACAAAGTTTATTCTCCCCATAAATATCTGTTCATTGTTTCAGTTTTTACATTATCTCAGTCTTAATTACATCCTCACATCAAGCTGATATTAGAAGACACTGTAAGGTTTTCATTGCAACAAAGTTCAATATACCCTCACTGTCAAAAGATCAGCTTCATGAAGAATGTGTTGGACTGGAGGATAAAGGACCAGGAACAATAAATGATGAGTTTAGACTGATATGGCCAATATTTATTGAGGTACACATACAGAAGTAGTATCTCTAAGTATGGCGTCAGGCCGCCATGTTTTCTAATGCAGTTGTAGAGGTTACTAATGGTGTCCTGTGATAATCCATCCTATGCATCTTGAATATTATCACACAGTTCCTGCAGATTTTGCAGTAGGGTGGAGGTGGCGTGACACCTGGCCTTCTGGAGGTGTGACACATGACAACAAAACATTCATCTTGGCACTGACAATGGTGTATCCACACACTGAGTGGTTGGTCTCCAGCAAGACAAAAGCGGGAAGATGACCCGTTGTGGTCTTTGGTGACACTGGCAGCATTGACATCGTGCAGTCATCTGTCAAATGGTGCTGGCACGAACATGATGAGTCATGGAGGGTATCACTACTTGCTATATGTCTGCAATGTGACTGTTAGTCAGGTACAACGATAAGGGCCATGCCTGCTTATGCTACATGCATGGTCAAGTGTGAAATTTGAATCATTCGCTTGTCTTACAATGCCAAACCTACCCACCAAGTTTCACTCCTGTAGGATAATACCTTGCTACTATTTGTACAACTAGTCTTTTAATGAGTGTAATGCATTTAAACATGCCTTCTTTTCTGCAATACAATGAAATGAACAACCAAACGGTGATTTCAGCACTCGGATACCAGAGATGAACCCTCAGGGCCTAGTAGAGCTTCAGAGAATGTCTTATGATTCAGGTAACTAA
Source organism: Prochilodus magdalenae (assembly GCA_024036415.1). Taxonomy (NCBI): domain Eukaryota; kingdom Metazoa; phylum Chordata; class Actinopteri; order Characiformes; family Prochilodontidae; genus Prochilodus; species Prochilodus magdalenae. The sequence continues at coordinate 1,056,099 of JAMWET010002595.1, forward strand.
AAAAAAAAACACACTGTCATTTTTTTCTTCAGGCCTTGTAACCAGGTCTTATAGAGATCACCTTATCAGTCAGTTGTCAGCAAAGGAAAACATCAGCGGCAGCTTTACCTCCAAATTCTGCCAAACGTAATGAAACAGATAAAATAATGGGTGAAAACCTCGTTTAGTTTGAATAGAAGTCAAGGGAACCAGACGGCTTTCAAAGCAGTTTTGGGCCGTTTCTGTTGGTCCATTCTTTATGAAATCCACACGGTGTAAACAGCAGCTCATGTGATCAAATGAGGCAAAAAAGTATAAATCAACAAAAATGGAGATACATGTTTTTCATTGGACAGCGCCGACATATATATATATATATATATATATATATATATATATATATATATGTATGTCGGCGCTGTCCAATGAAAATATATATGCATAAATAGTGTAGTGCAAAGACAAATAGACAAAAACAATGTGTGCAAACAGTAACTAACATGATATTTTTAATTATATTATTAGCAGTTATACCCTCCACACACACCCACATTACACATGGCTCATGGTACACATGGTCTTTGACTTTTCTATTATGTTTTTTTATGTTTTTTTAAGCATTGCCTGCTTTAATAACAGTGTTAAATAAAACCACACACAAAATAACATAATACTGTAATTAATACAGTATAAACATTTCACCTGACATTTTTAACGGTTATTCTGCAAACAATGCCCATTCCTTCCACTCCTTCTGGTGTTGGTTCATGATGACTGGTAGCAAAGTACTTTCCTGCATCATAGCATTTGGATGCCTTTGGAATATTTTTCTTAGCTACCCACTGGAACACTTTAGCTATATGAAGATGCGGCATACTTTTTTTTCTCAGCTTTTTGTAAGGCCCCATAATAGCCCAGTGTTTTAATAATAAAAGTGTTTAAAACATTATGTGTACATTGTACAGTATATAATATTAATTAGAAAGCTGTACAGCACAGCTAAATAACACGGCTGTAATCATTATCAGCAGTTTCTGATGACATAGCCCTGTTGTTCAGTTAGTTATGTCTGTTGCAAGCTTCAGATAGAAACAGGGGATCTTTTTTACCTGCTTCAGATGACTGTGTTCATCCTTAACTGGCCAAAATCTTATCGCTTACCATTGGGAATTCCATAGGGGGCGATTAGCGTCATCGTTATTCCCAAAACTGAAGGCCTTGCTCTTGTAGTCACAGCTCTGCACTGTTGAATACTTGAAATGGCTCATTTGAATACATGGGTGCCAGCTTCTAGAGTTGCATATTTAAGCCTTCATGTTTGAGCATGTGACATGAAGTCGAAGTCATCAGTGAGCAGTTAAAGGAACATCTTATGTTCCCCTCCATCTTATAATCAGGAAATTTATGAGATTGTGTCACAACGCTGGCAGCTTAAACATTTCACTGTTGTCTCGCTTGGCGCACTGAACTGGCAACATCTGACAGCAGTTATCAAACCAGCGCAGATGCTGTCTCACTATCATGTGGTAAACACCAGTAGGTTAGGATCAGGAGGAGGAGATAAGGCTTTTTCATTCTGTTGTTTCCGCTTATTTTGTGGTTGTTCACACTCGGCACATTTGCGCTGAGCTTTTGAGTACGTGCGATCCCTCTGGAGTTTCAGCAGAACGCGCCTCCTGCTGCGTGCACTCCTGTTGCGGAAATGGGCTCTTCATTTGCAGTCCTTTCTGAATTGCACATGCTGAGATCTGCTGTCCACCCTGTTACTGTCTTCTCTTCCACATGGCCTTCACTTCCACTTTGGGCCTCATGCATATTTGAGTGGAGAGAGTTGCGTGAGTGGCAGAAGGCTGGGAGGAAGGCATCCTCCTCTGCTCATCATATGCCCACACTGCTCCTGCAGCTTCTGCTGTAACATACTCCTGCAGACATCCAGCTCAGCTACTGCACTTCACTTTAGATAACACTAGACATAAATCTACAGTAGTCCTGCTCCCAACCTTCCCGTGAACCCTCAATGGTCTCTGTCATATGTACATAATTAGGTTTAGTGCAAGATAATGCATGGGGCACAACATTGGCTAAGATAGAATGCATTAACCAGGACTGGTGTTCCTGTAAGCATCTTAGTACAAAGATGATTCCTAGCTGGTAGTACGAGCATCACACTAAGCATTCTCTCTACCAGTTAAGATTATCATACCAATAAGATTTTAATAAGGTTGTGGGAGACTGGACCCTGATCACATGAGCACATATGGCTATCCATGACCACTTTATTAGGTAGTTTGTTTCTCTGCATACTACAGCATAATTTGTTTCTCAGTAAACAGCCTCCAAATTTATAAAGCTCAGAGGAAGAAACTCTCTATAACAGAAACCACTATTTTCAGCTGCCTTGGGCACCCTGCTGGAATTTCAGCCTTTTTCTCTGTTACAAGGTGATGTCATCTTGTAACACAGTCCTTATTGCCCATCTATTGGAAAACTTGGCACGGCCTCGCACAACACACAGAGAGATGATATGTATACTCAAACTGATACAGCAGAACCGAGGCTGGTGGAATAGCCACAGTGTTGTTGGGGGAAATTTGTAGCACAGTTCCATTTTGGTGGTTGATCAGTGAGAACAGAGTTAACAGGACCAATCAGAACTCGCGGAGGACGAGGCTTAAAGACACAGCGTTTCAGACACACAGCGTGAATACAGAGGTTCAGTATGTTTTGTGCAAAGTGAAACATAGATGTACTCAAGTAGACCTGCAAAAATAAAATTATAAACATAGAAAATGAGCAAGATACATCTTCTTTTTCAATATAGCTTTCAATTTCTAACTTTATTATCATTATACCAATACAGGGCTGTACAGTATAACGTAACGCTTTCGGGTTACTCCTCCAGAGCTAAAACTAAAACTAGAACTAAAACAATAGATACATAGTAAGTAATAGTGCAAAGACATAAAGAAAGAGATATAATACAATATGTGCATAAACAAACAACTGTTTATGCACATAGGCATGATTGCCCTGTTAGCATATGCAGTGTAGTGAAATACAGCTAGTATAGTGTTAGGTGCACATAAAGGAAAGTACAGTATGGTGAGGTAGACAGGAGTGCAATTAAGTGTGTGGTTATGAACTGTAGATGTGTACATGTGCGGTTGGTGAGAGTAGCAGCCTAATGTTGAGGTAAACGGTTAAAACGGCCATACAGTAGTGATTTTCATTTAACCATTTCCAAACTTGCCTCATGGCAGCACGGTATTACTTGCAGTACTTCTTCTTTAGTGTAATGACATAAGCAAAACTGAGGTACATTGCTTTGAATCTATGTGCCTAAGACCTGTGTACAGCATCTGTGTTAATATTCACATCATATTTCTCCATGCTTTATTTATGTTGTTTACAATGTCCTTTGTGCAGTCTAATCACATTATTCACTCAGTTGTAACCTGTAATTAAGTTATGCGCATTACTGTTGATGCACTCTGCGTTATTTTGTACACACAACAAGTGTTAATCTTTCTGAACAGCTCTGCATATCATAAAGCTAAATAGCGAAATGGCAGTGTTATCAGAGTAATGCTGTTTATGTGTCATAACAGCATAGCATATAGTATGTCATAACAATGTGTCAGAACAAAAACAGCTTTCAGTCCAGTAACTGTTGAATGAAGAGGTTTTAAAGCAAATGTTATTGGGAACTCTAAAGTACATTTATAGACTCCAGTATATGGAAAAGTAAATATATAAGTTTATATGGTGATCACTGAAGACTGACGAAGACTGGATGTGTGTGTGGATCTAAACATAACTGCACTTACACTGCTAGAAGAGATGGCATTTGCTTTCTGTGCGTTTTATTTTTAATGCCATGCTGAATGGATGAGTTATGATGCAATCTCAGACCGGATCACGAAATGATACAGTCCATTTTAGAGGCTAACCGGAGCCAGGCATTTATTTCATCTGGCCTCAGTTCCCGTGGGTGAAGGGAAGTCCGTTGGTTTGGTATTGATTGAGAGAGAGTGTAGGTTGAAGCACAGCTGGCCAATATGAGAATATTCATCCTTATGAGGACAAACTGCATCACGATATTCAATATTGCCCTTTCCTGAGCATATCGTGGATGTCACAGTCTGTACTTACACAAAACTTCCCAGCTGCGTGTTTGATTACGAAGAGAGCATCATTAGTCCTGCTTAATGGGATTTTGTGCAGCACAGTATATGAAATATTGAATATGAATCATTGAATGAAGTCATAGTTTTTATACATCAGATATCATTTATCATGAAAACTTGTTAATGTATAGTGATATGACATTTTTGCCATATTGCCCACCTCCATGTTGGCCGTGTTACAGTAGCATGCCCACGCTGTCCCTGCTGGGTTATTGGACGCGGCCATAAACTCGGCCTGCGTTTACTGCACATATCCAGAAAACCATAATGTCTCATTATGTTTTTATGGCTGTGTGTTTTCTCTCTCTCTGCAGCCCCTGTTAGTCATTTCTTTTCCATACAGTCTTCTCAACAGGCTGTCGATGTGTCCCCATGAGTGAAAAAGACGACTGTTTCTCAGCCACACTCGTTTAAGCTTTAATAATTCTAATGACGGCTACATGGCTGGGCTCACAACGACCTCTGTGAATAAAACTTAATAATGTTTTAAGCTCTGGATGGCAATATTGGGACGTGTGAATGACACCTGAATGTGTGTTTAACGTCAAATTTTCTAAAATATCTGCAGTGTTAACACGGTTAAAGCTTCTCGAAGTCTCCTCTGGCAGAGAGGCGTTTTTAAATGAACCTAAATTCTGCTCTTTTGCTTCGAATGTGGCTACTGGAATTTTTTTTACTGTCCATCTGCTGAGGTTAACGCTGCTCTCCGCAGGCCACCCTGTCCTTTCCCCTCTGTGCCAAGACCCCAGTGAGCCGTTGGAGTGATTTCTAATGGGAGTCTATGCAGGCAAATCCCCTAATCCATCTGGAGTGGGTCAGTGTCCTAGAGCCTTTGTCACTCAGGTGATAGAACACTGAGTTCCTGCCACCTGCTTTTTAAAGACCTCTTTTCATGATTGCTTTCCTGTTTATTTTCTCGCTAAGTAGGCCTTGGTTAAAAGAGGATATACAGTGTATTGTATCTCCTTATATGAAATAAGGCCTCGGTGGATCTGAAGGTCATGAACCGTAAGTCCATCCTTAACCGGCTCTTGGTCTTTAACATTGTACAGTGCTGTTGACTTTTTAATGGTGTTTCATGGGTGATATTTTTGGCTGATATTTATTAGCCTGTTTTTGTTACACACCCACCAAACGGGCTTAATAAACAAATGAACATGTTACCAGTACTTTTATTGCCATAATAACTTGCATTATAAACTCTACATGCACTTGAATGTGCTAAAGTGACTAGCCCGCCCTGTGCCAGAGAAGTCTGAGCTGGCTCCCATTATGAGGCAATGCACGCACCCGAGCTGAGGGAAAGAGAGTTCGCTGCTCCGCCTCCCGGGTCACCGCCCTGGTTCCACAGCTTGGCCCCTGAGATCAAAAGAAAGGCGTAGCACAGTCTCACATGCACTTGCATCTTGATGCCACTTGCAGCTTCTCCCACTTTCTCTCATGGCCGTCGATATCCTCCCGCCATTTCCCATGACTCATAGCCTCCTCCCGCCGCCTCGGATGGCAGTCGTGAACATGTAACGTTTGGCTCCGCCTTGTCGCTTCCTTTCACGACTCTGATTGGTGCCTGATGGATGGATACCTGGCACAGTTACATATTAAATTTATAAATCTGCTGCTTATTGTGCTGCTAATATAGCAAATAAGGAAATGCACATCTCACGGTATTTACCTTATAAAACTCCAGCACAGATCTCCTAGAATAAGTTGCTGGGTTGGGTGTTTAGAGCAAAAGTCTGTCAACAAGCTTTTCTGATTCCAAACATGTGCCCCAGTAATTTAGTAATACGTAGGAAGAACATTAGCTGAGGTGACAGAACATTAGAATACAGCTATTTGACTGAAAGGCTTGCTTCACTGTGTAAAATGTAATCCACATAGATGAGCTACTGTGGCATTTTGTGGTCTCATTGTAGCTTTGATTTAATGCAGTAACAGCAAAATGCTGAGTGGCATGCTGTGACACACTGAGGAATTTAATTGCATGAGGAGTTGAGTGCTAGTGTGATTCAGCTTGACATGTCTTCGCCAGTGCTTATACTGTTATTAAAAATGAAGGTTTAAAAATTTGGGTGCTGTGTGGCATGACGTGATGCATCCAGAGTGCGGTGGCCTTTACAGTTATGCATGTGTGGTGTCTGCCATGTAGAGGTCAGCAGCAGTACTAGATTTGTTTTGATTAGATAAGATAAGAACTTTGTCACTGTGTAGAGTACAGGTACAGAGCCAGTGAAATGTTCTTGGCATCTAACCAGAAGTGTAGAATACAGTATTATTTACAAGTGCAGGAAAGTAACCATGCCAAGGGATGCAAAGCTTACAGTATGCACAGTGGAGTGGTAGACAGTGGAGTGGTAGAAAAATTCAGATGTCAGATCTCAGAGTGAGCGGAGAGAATACAATGTAAGTGTATGTACTGTGAGAGCATATATGCAAAGAATGTGCAATTATGAATAGTGCATTAAGGCATAAAGGCTGTGCTGGACCAACCACCAATTCAATCAGGTAAATTCAGAGCACGTTTTTGATTAGGTATACATAAATATTTTGTTTATGTATATTATAGTTTGTTTTCAGATTTCTTAGGCAGTATCGTACTTAGGTAGTATCTAAACATGCAGCCTTTTTCTATTTTTCAAACAAGTCAGGTACATGGCTCTTCAGTTGTCTAGATATTCATGTAATTATAGTGAAGTTTAGGATTTGCCAAAATGGTTTGCTTCTGCTCTTAGACTCTTATTGTCACTGTTAGAGGGCTCTATCCTTTTTCAAACCATGGTCTAAACATGAGCTGTATATTAAGGTGGTGAATTTGTAGGTTGCTCTTAATGGCAGTGAAGGCATATGGCTTCTGTCTTATTTCAGATGGAGAGAGGCAGGCGGAGGGGACCGATGCCAGTCGTAAGAGGGACCCGCGTTCATCAGACAGCCATCGCAAGAGTGAGGACACGAGCGACAGCCGCGAGGAAGATGCAGGGGTAAGTGAGCCAAGCCTCAGGGGCTTAGAAAACTAATTACATTGCCTGACTAAAGTATGGGGACAGCTGACTGTAATAGCTGTTTCATAACTGCATGCATTGTTTATTGGCTGGGATTCACTTACCAGGTTTAAATAATCCTGTGTATGTTGAGGAAAGCAAAACCACATGTAAATATCCATGACCATTTGTGACAGCAGTAGCTTAGAAATAATGTCAAAGTTGCCCACACATAATTTTTTCGATTTTTCGATATTAGATTTTTTTTTTCATTTTTATTCATCCATATTCTTATCACCCAGCATGAATTGCACAGATATATCATACCACTGTGACTCCCCGCCACTGTGATGTAGCAGCTAAGAAATTCAGACATGATAGATAGCTTCCTAGCAGTAATGCTAGCTGTCTGGTTTCCTTCTGCATTGGCCAGCTGGCGGGGGGAAAATAGGTCTACCCACCTTCAGAATACATGAAGCTACAATAAAAATCATCAGTTAACAGTAGTTTGGAAAAGAGAATTTCCAAGTCCTTTCTTGGGAATTAGGATTTAATTACTTGTCTCTCAAAGCAAGACGAACTTGAAGAGCACGAAGAAAGTTTCAAAAGAAGGCGCGGTGCATCCCAACTTTTGACAGGCGCTGTAAGTGTGGCTTAGCAGTGATTTTGGCTTTTGCAAAAGCATTATGAATATTAAAAAGACTTTTAAAGTGCTCCCAACCCTCTAAATACTCCGATAAGCCTGATGGATGAAATGCGGAAAGGCGGAGTGTGTTAGTTTGATGAGTTGTGCATTCCCCTGCGTCCTTCTGAATGGGTATCGGGTCAGAGCCACCAGCAGCGTTCGAGGACATGTACAGTGGGGAGAGAGGGAGCGAGATGTGCTCTGGTAGCTTTAAATGATTGATAGCCTCCTGCTCCTCCTCCTCCGCAAGCTCTAAAAAGCCATGCACCGCATTTCCATACCTCCTACTACAGCAAGGGGTCGTGAGCTACTCGCTCACGCTTACGGCGTTCCCTCCGTGACACATAGCCAGGCAAAGCTCACTGTAGTCCGCTCGTAAATACATCTCTGAATCCCCCAGGAGCTGTTCTCTTTGAGGCCCCTTACCCTCTTCCCCCGCTCCATGTACGACTAAGTCAGATGTGCGGCCATGTGTGCAGAAACTCATCAAAACTTGGAGCAAATCAGAGAACACAGATCTTAATTATTATCACACAGCAGCTCTGTGGTTTACTGGGCCGCCTCACATTAATGCTTAATTCCGCAATATTAAAGTGGAGTGGATGGGGGATTTAAGCAGTCAGAACTGAAAGGAGATTATTCTCGATGATGTGCAGACAAAGCAGAGATGCCTGTGTCATTACTGATTCATGCAGACAGAGATGACTGTAGCTTAAGACTCTCTCTGGTCTCTGTATGGTATATGTTAAGCTTAGATGATAATAATGTGAATTTAGGCAAGCGATTGTCTGCATAATAATTTCAATACACTTTATGATCATGATTCATAGGTATGATGTGTGAATTCTAGACGTTATATATATATATATATATATATATATATATATATATATATATATATATATATATATATATCTTGCAGGTTTTTTATTGATAAAATATTTGCATATTTTACAATATTATTTTTGCATATTTTTTGCAATATAACTTACATTATTAAATTATTAAGTGGACTAGCTTCAAATATTATCAGTAACATGTAATGCTTTTTTAATGGGTGTAAATTACAATACTGCCAAACTGGCATGTTGGCATCTTGTTTCTGGACAAGCTAGTTCCATTTATTCTCTATGAGAGAGTAGACCTCATGGATGTTTAGTATTCGTGAGAGTTCATGAACAGTAAGGCGTTCACTGGTGTTTGCGCTAATGAGCTAACAGAGCTAAGAGCTAAGCGTCACTGATGGATCCTCGTCTTCTATGCTAGATTTTATATGCCGACGTGTTATTCCTGAGATAAATTCATGTATTTTGTGAGGGTCCAAAGGGACCTGTCCATCACAGGACAAGGTGTTTCCTGCCTTCCGCCCAATGAACGCTCCATTTAGCGCCCCGCCCCTTGCGACCCATAAGAATAAGCAGCTTAAATGATGAATGAATGAATGTACTTTTGGTCAAATTCCAAATACCTTTGGGTAACTTTTTAGCACATTCGTCATGAAATTTACACGCAGTGTACAGATTAACACATACTTTCCTGATGTGTCAAAACCTGAAGATGACAACAATGGGCATGCAAGGTTTTATTTCCAACAGCAGTGATATCGTCATCGTCAAAGAAGTCCGCATATCTTCGTTTGCATTTCAGGAGTGTGATCCACCCATCCCAACTTAAAGGCTCACACAATAACACATAGTCAAATGTTGTATTATTTACAAGGTAAAAAGGACACATCAGGAGATATCAAACTCTCAGTGAAGGCTTTCACGAATCAGGTACAAACACAGCAAGGGTTTAGAGTGTTCCGTGTTTTCCTATGCAGATGTACAGATTGATCCACATTAAGTAGACTTTAAGACAAACATGTCTTTAAGCCAGTAACGGAAAGAAGGCGGGTTGTGTGAAGGGTTGTGTGAAGGAGGGTTGTTGTGTTTTACAATAGCTTAATGTAACAGTGTTCTACACCTGGCTGTATGGGAGGTGAAAGTGATGACATCCCTGCCGGGGTGTTAGTTGTGAGAGAGAGCGTCTCTGGAGTGTTTGGACCAGTTCTATCAGTCCATTCATCACATTCATCAAAGCACATCTGCTGGTTTCAACGGTGCAAAAACTAACAGATTAGGAAGCTTCTCTCTGACAGCACTCAACTACTGTGAGCTGATGTCAACATGCTGTTTATGTTGAGGTTATTTATAAGAGAGCCGCTCTTAGAGTTTTACTGCATGTCATAAAACTTGCTATCTAGTTTGAAATCGCACTGACTGTCAATGGTACTGGGCTTCGGCACCACAGCACCAGCTGTGCATGGAAAGTGGCATCCTGTGCAGTGCAGAAAGGTGAAGTGGAGGTGTTTCAAACAATTTGGTGACAAATGGCCTGATTCTTATTTAGTTAGTAACTACTGTGACATTCTAATGTAATCTGCAGATGTTTTCTTGGCATTTACATGACATCGGTGACCTTTGTTGGATGCACTGAAATGACATTTGGCTATTTGAATACAAATCAAATCACATACTGTTTAATTACTGCTTCTCATTCTCAGTGCAGGGCTCGGTGAGAAATGTCTTGAGAAGTCAAAATGTTTTAATTTGTGCCTGACATGGTTTGTGCATCGCTTAGGGAGATGATAGATTTGTTACTACGGCAGATTTAGGTTAAGCTTAGCTGAGGGTCGGTACAAACAGTAGCTTTCTCATATGCTGAGTAGCACAAACACATTACGTGACGCCAGTGATACCAGGTTGCTCTCCATGGCTTTCAGAGTCAGACAAGTGTCTGACTCTCGTGCTCTTGTCTCCATGGTAACACACAGAATTACCAGCATGCTCTTGGTGGATGGTCCCCGGCCCGACTACGGCAGACATGGAGAACGGATCTGTTGGGGTGATGGTGGATAGGCGTGTTCGATTGCAGCAGCAGATTTTAGCCTCGGGGATGCACCAGTGTCTCTCTGAACAGTGTGTGGGTCTCCCTCATTCATTATTAACCAGGCCATTTACCAGCTCTCTGTTCATGCTGGGGCCTCTGCATATGGAACACACACACACCCACACCGGCACACAGGCACTGCTTACAGTATTACACTGTAAGAAGACGACATGAAAGGTGTTGTGTGGTGTAAGGTATTGATAAGTTAATCCATTCGTAATGCACTTTTGTGGGTTTTGCCATCAAAGAGCTTTGTAAACGTTGAAGGGGAATTCCACTCTTTTCTCAACAGTTCTGTACAATTAAATAATCAATATGTAAACACACACATTCAGAGCGTTTTGAAGTGAAATGCTCTGCTCTAAAGGGATTAGAGTCAAAATTGTCAACAGTGCCGGTGATAGGAACCAGACTTCCAGTGTGTTTAAATGCCTCTAAAACCTACTGCACAGAAAGTTATTACATAAAACGCCTGAGACATTTTTATTATACTTAAAAAAAACACTAATCTTTTAAAAACTAAAATCTGCATCATCAGGCAAACTGGAACAGTTTATGTTTTAATATATACAACTGTTATCTTTTTAATCATTGCCATGAAATCTGAATTGGTAAGTGTCTCTAGGGTGTACCAAACATCTCTGACTGTCTTTGTTCACATCTCAACCGTATCCAGCAGGCGTTCTGCAAAGGCGATGGAATTCCCCTTTAATAGTCCCATTATATATTTTGCATCCACTGTACTGGAAAACAGCTTTCCACATACTTCCACTGGCTGGCATTTTTTATGAGGTTCAACTGGAATGTTGATGGAAAGGAGAATCTTCAAAATATTACATGAATTTTAGAATTCCTCAGTGTTTCTTTGTATTTGACTGCTGCTCTAAAGAGTCATTTGCTATAAAGTAGACATCTACTTTGTTCCACTGTATTCTCATTGTACAGTATTTTGGGAACAACATAATACTAGGACATGGTGTTGTCAGTGTTATAGGGTTATTAAATAATAAGCTATATTTTGCTATTTGTTTGTTTTTACAAGAATGCTATGAGTAGTTGTTGAATTAGTGAGATTTAAACAAGGGCTTTCAGATATGATACATTGTGTATGCCACTTGGTTTATGAGTTCATTCTCAATGCTGTACAGATGTCTCAGTTACTGCTTACAGCTCCATTCATCATCCGAAATCTTTTAATTTAAACAGATTGTACAAACTGAAAGAAATGCATTTCCTTATAGTATTATTGTATACATGTATTATAGAAGTAGAGATATGAATGAAATCAAGAACCCCAATCATCTGAGCAAGAGAACCCCCCCCCACCTTTTTGTTTTAATCACAGCTAGCACTCAAGCTGGAATGGATTCTATGAGCTTGTGCTAAACCAGTCCACCTGAGTGGTCCAAACGAGAGCTTCAGTAGAAGATGTGAGATACTGTATTGCTGTGTTGCTGTGGTTTTTACACCTGTTATTGCCACTGCTTGGTTAAAAGTTGTCCTTTACTCAAAAATATCCAGGCAAGAGCATCTCTAGGGCCAGACACTGACCACTGTTGAAGGGCCACTCTCTGTCAGCCAAGTGGAACACCAGCATGGGTGTTTCCTATGGAGAAATGATTATGACTTAATAAATACTTCATTAATCTGACTGACATTACTTCATTAATGACTGGCCAATGATCCTGAGTACATACTTCCAAGCCTCTTTCACCTTCACCTTCGCTCATTAAGTCAACACGAGGCTCCATCATCTTCTCTACTAAAGAGCTGACGCTGGGGACTAGGGGCTTGTGTATGTGCGATGCTTCCTTCTGTCTCATGTAAATTAATGGCACTGTGGCTCTCTTCCAGGTGGGCAATTTCACCTTAGCTCAGCAAATCCATCATAGTCATCAGGCTAACACGCAGAGTGCTGTCCCTGAAAACATCAGTGCAGCCTGACGCCCGTCCCCATAGGCTTTCAGACCTACAGCTTCTCTTTTCATGGAGCAGAGCGGAGCCAACTGCTGTCTAAGAACCTCTAAGTGCTCAGCTCCTTTGCGTCAATGTACAATAGCCTTTAGTCAATATAAGGCTGCCTCCGTATTGTGCCTGAACACCTGTTTGGCGATGATGATCACATTGTGGGATCTTGAGTGAGATAATGGTTCCATTGGAGCGCTAAGTGCCATTGATTGGTTAAATATGCACCTCGCCGAGACTCCATGACATAATAGGGTCCGCTGAAAGAGTGTAATTATTCCTCCGGCAGTGAAAAGCTGTCCAGCACTTTCTGTGCACGGCTCTGTATAGACTCCTTTACCTTTAGCAAACTCAAGCCTGTTAATGCCTGGAGAGAGCAGAGGTTTGGCTCTGTCAGGGTGAGCAGAGATCAACTGCAGATCCTGCTGGATTAATGCCTCGGGCTATGTGATTTTGATTCTCCAGGACAGAGAAAGAAAAAGAGAGAGACAATAGGAACAAGAGAGTCTCTGTATGTACTTGTAGCGCTGTAGGTGTGGGAGTTTGTTTGAGCGAGAGAGAAAAGAGAAAATAGGGTAAGAATGATTCCTAAAGCCGGGATTTAGGAGATAGAGTCAGGATTAGGAAGGTGAGGAGATGTGGCACTCGTTGCTTGGCTGAGCCCTAGGTGGCTGGGAAGGATACTTTCAGAATGTAAAAAATGGAGTCCCCGTTCCCCACACTGCATACTAAGTCAAGTCAAGTCCAGAACAACTTTGTCATTGCAAAAAAAAACTCTTTAGGGTCTTCTAGGGCCTTCTCGTTAGGCCCTTCTTCACCATGATTTTGGTGAAATTAAAAATCCACGTCTGAGATAGATAGCTAGATAGATCTGTCCGTGGAGCAGCTCTGTGACAGCAGCCTTCCACTGAACTTGCTCCTTCTGTCCATGATGATGGTGTGCAGTGGGTGCCCATCATCATCCATAATAGACAGCAGTTTGTACAGTGTCCTCCTCTCCGCCACCTTCACCACCGAGTCCAGCTCCACACCAACAAGATCATTTAGCTCATTTTCAGTTACTTTAATCATGATGATTGTTCTAATCTCACCAGACAAAAAAGATCAGTCACCTGTGCACAAGGATAATAGGGCTGTAAATGCCTGCAGGGTGTGAGTGATGGGATTCACACATTGAGAAGAGGAGGTACAGTGCAGTAAAGCAGATGTTAATGTATGGTACAGGAGCGATTTGTGCATGCCACAGGCCATAGTGAAGGAAGAAGCTGAATTTGCAGGCATATGGAAGTGTACGGGTCATACCAGCAGTCACTAAAATCCCAGTCTACAGGAAATTCTCCTCAGAGTTGTACCAGGGAAGGCATCCACCAAATCTGACCCAACTGCACAATTCTTTGATGCATGAGTATCTGAACCTTGATGTGGCCAACATCCATAACTGTATCTAGTATTGAACGGAGCAGTTATTACATGCTATTAGGTGACTCATTAGGTACATGCTAACAGGTGAGTCATTTTTGGTCCAGTGAGCTTATCATAACCATGGCGATTCTTGCAGCCCTACATGTATTGTAGTGGCGCTGCTGTCTCATTCTAAAGTTTGGTTGAAAATGGTTGGTTGAAAACCAAAGGGTTAAATTCCTGAAATGACAGAGGATTATCCAGTCAGGGTTTTTTTTTCTCTGTGGTATCCTGCCACTGCAGGCTTTAGATGAAACATGTGGAATGTCTTTTAGAAGCTTTAAATGTCTGCATTTAATTTAATGACCAAAAAAGGTTCATTGCCAGGCGCTAACATGCAGCCAATTTCAATAACAGGTTCCATTAAGGGGCTAGCAGAAATTAGCTTTATTGTAGCAGTATTGGAGTTTTGACATTTATGGCCTGAACTAAAGGCCTAGCACTAATAGTGATGGTTCATTACTGCATTAACATACACTGAAATTATGCATTTTCTATTTTCAGGAAAGCTACTGCTGCAAAGTAACACCCTGCTACTTGCACATCAACTTGAATGCCCTCATTTGCAGTGGCAAACAACCTTTTACCAGCAGTTGCTCTGTACACTGTTACTGGTGTTGCTTACAAGTGCAAATATGGCAGGAGGTTTATACTAACAACTAAAAACAAACCTGCCATATTTTGGATTTGGCCTAAAGAGGCAGATACAACATCTGTAAGACTACATATTTTAAATAGAATTCATATTTATCATTATTAGTTATTTATCTGGTTGTAATTTATGTGGTTGCTTTCAGTTTTTGAAGGTTTGATTAAATTATTTTAACATTTAGCGTACCACGTCATTGATCATCCGACTTGGAGTGGCATTCATGTGGTGCCTTCTTGAGAGAAATTGATTGTTCCAAAAAGCAAGGACAATGTGGAAGCAGCATAAGCAGCATAAGCCTTTCAGAGCAATGTAGAAAGGTAGAAGGAGAAAAGAATTTCAGGCCATTGTCTCTTTAGCACTTATCTAAAAATTTAGTCTCTGAGAATTCCGAGGTGAGATGCTATTCATGTCTGTCTACTCACATGACGCATTTTTCACAGGTTTGTTTTGTTTGCAGCCTCATTCCTCAAATCGAACCCCATGTCTGCCCTTTCAAAGCTGGCTTGGGCAAGTAAAGGGATCCTTTCTTGTCTTACCTTATTGTATGTTAATAATTTGATTTTAAACTGATGTGGAGTATTTCTATTGTTCTATTCACATTATATTCAATTTTTTTTGTGCTGTGTAAGAATAATTTATTGCACTCCCCTGCAGTGCACGTTTTTCCTTCCAGCAGCTGAGGCCTGTTAATGTAGCATTTTTTTTGGCCCTATACATCAAATCTCATGTCAAATATTTCAGAGTAATCTTTGATCCACATCTCTAATTTAACAAGCATGTTAATGCTGCTGCTGGAAGAAGTTTCTTCCATCTGTGAATCTTTCTATCTCAGAATCATTTCCTTCTTTTTCCATGACTGAATACTCAGTCATCTCTATCTCAGCTAGTGTTTTACACAGTGTTGCTTCTTTTCCTTGCGTATGCAAAGACTTTTTTCACCCATATCTGAGTCTGTTACTTTCTCATTGAGGCTTCTCACTACATTACAGGTATAATTAAATATGTAATCCTATTACATGTACTTTGTAGACATCCTTAAATGTGCTGAGGAGAAAGACAAAATCACATGCAGCTTGAAAATGAACTTTATTTGTGGCCATCCATGCAGACTTATATCATACATATAATTTTAGGTTTACAAAGGTTTCAGCTACAGTAGCAAGACAAATGTCAGGGAAGAGCCTGACCAGTGCCCAGATGCTCACAGATATCAGTTTCTCTCAGTGTCCTGTCATGTCCCCTGGCCAATAAAGCAAAAACACCTGAACCTTATTCCATCTTTCCTCCTCCTCCTCTTTCTGCCCCTCTCTACTCTCTCTGTGTCTGTCTGCCTGTCTGTCTGCCTGTCTGTCTGCCTGTCTGTCTGTCTGTCTGTCTGTCTCTCCTCTCTGTGGCACCAGGTGATGGTAAATAAGGCATTGGGTTGATACGTATACCGATTTACAACACCCCCCAGTCAGAGGCTGATTTTAATCATACTGGCGGGATTACAGCTGCTCGTAAAATGAAGCATTTGGGCCTTATTGTTAACCCAAAATTGCTTTTAGGGCCATAAATATCAGGCAGTCCGGCCTTGCCGATGCTTTATGGGTGCCAGGGAAGACCTGTCACCCTGACCACCACCCCAGCCATGACAGATATCCCAGAAGTCTGTCTGGCCAATAAATAAACGTATGCTTGTGACTGGTCACCTACTGCATGCAGGAAGGTTGACACTGTTGGCGGGCAAGTAAAAACAGGCGTCCAGCTCCGTAGACCAAATTTCCAGCCAAATGGAGGAGGCGTGTTCGGCTTAGTGGCTGAAGCTGCCTGAAGCCAACAAGTGGATTATCAGGAGGGACTCCTGCAGGGCAAGCAGACATGTCTCAATTAGCTTCATGCACACAGACCAAAACACACACACTGACTTGTCTAATTAGCCAAATTGCATTGTTAATACCTGTGGTGAGCGGGCAAGTGAAAGGAGTCTCTGCTGAGGTGTGTACGTATGCACATCCTGAGTTAGGTCTGCAGGGTAAAGCATGGTTTTACCGTTATCGCGATATGAGATTCTGAGATAAATACGTTAACGGCTGTGGATGACGAAGCGTGTCTAATTAACACGAAGCCAGAGTGACATAATTAGACTGCTGGAAATGTACTATTAGAATTAACACGTGTTTTCAAACACGGCATTCATAACCATGCAGCTAAGTATAATGCACATTACAAATCCACCCTATTCTTATTAATCTTGAATTACATAAATACATACAATCCACATTGATGGCACTTTTCTTACTTTATTGTTCTTCCTGTATTGCACTTCTTATCTATCTTATTTTTTTGGCAATAGTATCACACAGCACTCCATCCTCTGTACTTAATGTCTCGGACTGGTGCTTCTTCTTGTACCCTACTTAATTTCTATTATTGCGAAGATTCTACTGTGCACTTTGATTGTTCTGCTAATCCAGTAGCTCTCTTTTATACTCTGTTCCACTGTAGGATTATAATAAGCAAACCAAGGTTGTGGATGGGGCTTTAATTACTACATTACTGCAAATAATATATTTGATTTAAACATTTAGCGTTTGTTTTTTGTGGAATTATATGTGTTAGCTTACAGAAACCAGCACAAAACATCAAGAGCCCACTGGGAATTCCTCTATCCTTCACAATGACCCTGGGGTTGTTCCAGAGTACCTCTGTCCTGCTCTAACACACCTAGTTAGAGGCTGAGAGTTCATTTTCAGATTTCTTGAATCAGATGTGTTAGTGCAAGATAAACACTGACCCCAACACAAACCTGAAAGATATGCAGGATAGGGATACTCCAGGGTCAGAGTTGGGAATACCACACTAGAGAATTAACCCCTGTGTGGCCACAAGCCATACCTATAGTCTTTTGTTGCCTTTTGCTGCTCTGTACTCTAGAACCCTCATTAGGTCTTTCATCTTCCCAGAAATAATATCATAAACCTCAGCTCTTGTTTTTGCTAGGTTTTCCAAATCCACACATCCACAACCTCAGCATCTACCGGTGTGTGCAAAATTTCACTCTTGATCATTCGGTTAATGTCGACAAGGGTGTCGCTTAGCTGACGCAATGCTGTGGTCAGGTTTGTGTGAAGTGGAAATAGGTTTCCAGTGAGGCACGTAGCTCGCAGATTCTGCCCTGCTGCATTTTGCTGACACACTCCACTTCCCTACTGTCATTTTCCACACATGCATATGCAACCCTTTCGCCAAAAGCCTCATTTAGTTCCCTGACGTGCAGACGTTAACAGTGACAAATTAGGAGTCACTGTTGATGTCGGATTTGCATGCAAGCAATGCTGCGTTTGAGACCCATAAGCACATACATACGGATGCTCTTGGCATCATTCGTAAACGCAGAGTGAAGTCTTGGGCTGTTTCATGGGCTTTAGTCATTTTAGGACACAGAGGTTGAAATCATTAAAGGAAATTTTGCAGCTCTGCCGTGTTTCAAGTCAAACTCTCCCTAATTAGGCCGAGGCTTCACAGGAGTCAGGGGCTTGAGCTTCTGTCAGAGTGATCAGAGCGAAAACGCTTGCTTAGACAGAGGGCTTCCAGCTCTAAACCTGAGTCATTCTCCCTCTCTAGTGTGAACCGGACATGTCTGAAGTGTTTAGCCAGGGATTTAGTCAGGTTCCTGAGGCATACTGGGAACTTCCAGAAGGACACTGATGAGGGAAGATTTCTTTGTGATGCCATAGCAAGGACTTAGTGCACTGTTTTTGTCACTCATGTTCAAACCTTCGGAATTTCACACTGCTGCGTCCATCCAACCCTTTCAAACTGCGAGCCAAAGGTACTGAAGTAAGCGCTGAATTCCGCACCCCGCCCTTGTTCCGCTGCCGGTGCTTCTCTCACATCTATTTTTGCTGTTGCTGGAATCGTGTTTACACTCAGAAGCACATGCCACCAGTCGGTGTTGGTTCTGGCAGATGTTACATGCTTCTCCCTATTCGGGAGCGGGCCGCCAGCTTAGTTAAAGGGTGCTCGGCTTCGGGTTATTTCAGAGTAGCTTTTTTTTTTTTTGCAAGCCACGCCTGAAAGACAAACCAGTGACCTCCACCTTCTCTCATTCAGCCATCCTGTGCCCATCCCATAGCTCCGGCCTCTTCTATCCCCTCATATCATCCAGTGGACTCATCCGCAGTCTCCAATTTGCCCCAGAGATTGAGGAGTCTGAGGCTGTGATTGCTTCCTGACTGCTGAGTTGTTTTTAGAGCCCGGCTGGTTTAGCAGAGCCCTGAGGCAGACCAATTCCTCACAAACCAGGGCCTCCCTCCTCCTCTTCCTCCTGTGCTTCTCTCTGATCTGGTAGGTCCTCTGGCTAATAGGATCAAATCGAAAAAGGCACGGCCTGGCCCACGGACAGGTCGCCCAGGCCTTATAGGGGAGCCAGAGGCTATCTCGCTGCCTTTGATGTGTTCTGCCATGCTGGAACCTAAGAACAGTGGGATTCATCGGCCTGTCTAAATTAGACCTCTGCTGGGCGAAGAGAGGCATATCTGGAATCAGATTAAACCCCCGAATGAAAACTCTGAGCCGTTCGGGTACCCCGGGGGGGTCAGCACCTGCTTTGAGCCATGCACGAAATGAGGATTGGATGAAGGCACTGAAACCAATTAACTTTAGGACCCTGGAGAGGGCCATGGCTGGCGAGATGATGTTGCGAAGCGCAGCTGTAGCACAAGGTCAGTGCTCGAGGCGATCACCATGCATCCTGCCCTTTCTCTGAAATAAGGATGGGTGATGTTTGCATAGCTTACAGCTGTAGTCCTGCGATGTCCAATGCGTTTTTGTCCACGAGCTTCATGCATGTTTCTCCTTCCCTCTCCAGCATCCACAGGTGAGCAACAGGTCTCCATGGTAACTAACCTCTTGCAGGGGTACCCGGCTGAATCCACAGAGGGTTGCATTGTCAACAGGTATTTGTTCCAGCCATGCATTGCAGTACCCAGGTTCGCTAATTAGGTTGCCATCTTTGTTAAGGAGGAGAGCTCATTAGTTTGGTGTTTTGCAAAGTCAAAACAAAATGCTTTTAGATGCTGAAGCCTTGACTGAGAGTGAAGGCCATAGAAGAGCATCCCAGTGATATTATGAGAAGAGTCTGGGCAATGTGGTTAGGCTATTTAGAGTGAGGAAATAAGTACCTGTGAAAGCTGGTTCCGATTTGTTAGACTAGATCGGTGTGATGTTCTGCCAGCTCGAAGGATTTCTGCTCAAGGGAAAGATACCCTTTTAAAAACACAACATAACAGAACTAAAAAATGAAGGATTCTTTCTATATCATTCCCAAATGTTTGAAGTGTGTACTACAAAGAGAAAAGGAGTTGACATAAGATTTGGCAACCTAGCAACATGGATGGATCTAGTGCAATGAATAATTGATGTGAAAATCTCAGTTTAGTGTCTTCCCCCCCCACCCCCCCTTCTTTCCTCTGTACTCGGATGCATGTTTTGGGGCTATGCATTAACTTGCGTTCCTTTGGGATAGCTTTGTGCTCTCTTTCATCTCCCTGCCTTTTTCCTTAGCAGTGAAGGACAGCGTGTTATTGTTACATTATTTTTCCCTCTGGTTTCCAGCATCTTCTAAAGATGCTCTGTGTTATTTTGAGATCTAAACCCCACTCTAATTGGTCTTATTAGACCGATTCAAGAAAGGCACAATCCTCTTTCACATACTCCACAGATTCTGCATAAAAATCTGCTGTTTCAGTTTGAAGCCTGCATGAAATAGCCTTCAAGATTCCCTTTGCTTTGCAAGAAGTTTGGCCAACATACTATTATTAACAACATTTTGAGCAGTTCATTAAACTTGCCGCATCGTCTTTGGCAGTTGCATAATGATAACGATGATCAAAGAAGCCTGCTGTAGACCTTGCATTCACTACTGGTCACAATGATAAGCAATAGAGTTCTGAAATCCTTCAGACCCTAAACGAAAAATGAAAAGATGGGCCGGAAACCTAAGGAAACCCTTTTCATCTGAAGGAAAACAGAATGCATCCTTGTCCTTCAGTCAAAGTGAGGTGGGAAGGGGTATGAGACGAAGAACGTGTCCTTCTCTTAATGTCACACAACGATCAGTGTGAATTTGGGACAGAGAGAAATAAAGGTCAGCTCCTCAGTACTCATAAGCATGTGTATGAGGGAGATATTGAAAACCGGTGGCATTTCTTTCTGCGCTGCCTCCAGAGCTGAGCTGGGTTTGTGAGTGTCACTCCTCCAGCCGTTGTACCTGAGGAGAGTTCTTGCACTCAACAAATCCCTGTGCTGAAATGAAATTCTGTTTCTGTGGACTTGCTCTAGACCCAAAGACCAATAGTAAGAGACAGCAGCAATGGCAAGATTGGGCTCAGTAAGCCCAGCCACACCCTCTTTTGTGCTTGACCCATTCAAATTAATGTCCAGTATTTTTTCATTTATGATGCCATAGGGTGGCACAGTAGGTAGTACTGGCACCTCAGAAGAGGAAGGTCCTGGGTTCCCGTCTGGGGTATTTGGATGACTTTCTGGGTGGGGTTTGCATGTTCTCCCTGTGTCTTGTGTTGTATAGTGTTTTTGTTTTGTATTAGTGTAAAAGCCTTTGGGTAGCTCTTGTATGCATTTTCTCCCACCTGGTCCAAGACCATGCACGGTTATGGTCAAAAGTTGGAAGATGGAGATAATGCTAAAGCAGCCCTAGCTGTAAACATTGTGTGTGGACAAGGGTCTCCCTGAGTTCAAATTGACTGGCAGTCTGACCTGTTGAACCATGGTGTAAATAAACTACTCCAACATTCCTGCTTCTTCTGCATCCTTCCAGTGAACAACACTGGGATAGCTGATTTTCTCCCACAGTCCAAAGACATGCTGTTAGTTGAATTGGAGATGCTAAATAGCCCCTAGCTGTGATTGTGTGTTTGCCCTGAAATTGACTGGCAGCCTGTCCATGGTGTTTCCTGCCTTCTGCCCAGTGAACACTGGGATAGGCTCCAGCAACCCTTCTGGAGTTTGATGGGCTCTGCACTGATTGACTGGTTAACAGTGAGACACCACCATAATCACATAGAGGCAAAATGTCAAAATAGACACAGAGAGGACCATAAGCCTCTGTGTAAATAAGCTAGGTGGTTACAATTCCATAGTAAACTAACAACTTTGAATTAAAGGTATCGAGGATCTTGCTAAATATGTAGGTACAAAGATTTCCTATTCACCAGCTTGATTCAAATATTCTTTAAATTGTGCTGCAGCTACATTCTGATGTCTTTATATTTTGTTGCATTTGAGGAGGAGGCCAACTTTAGAATGGACTGGATTGGTAGATTGCCATTGCCCTGAGGCACTGAGTTATAATGTAATTTCAGGGGATGTAAATAATTGAAAAATAAAGACTGTACATTGGATTTGTATTTGAAGGAGACAGCAGTGTTTGCAGTTCATGGTACATCAATTCTATTGACTGAACTCTCCTTATCCACTTCCCTGTGGTATCTGTGTAATTGTATGTCTCTTTGTTTCATGCAGGTGCATTTTTGTTGTAGCACCATTTAACAGTGGCCTGCCCCTAATCATCATGCAGTAACAGTGGTCTGTGGTTAGTCTTGCCGTCAGTCTGGCTTGCTGGATCATGTGTTCTGTAACTAGATTCTCCTCAAAGACTGAATCTAAACTGATCTCAAGTTCCACATTTATTCGACAGTGCTCACCTGAAGTTGTTCTCTGTTACAGTAGCTCATCTAAAGCTAGAATATTCAGCAGAGCACTACAGTCCCTAGACTTAACCCACCGCCAGTGTGATAAACATGAAAGAGGCTAATGGACTCAACATTTCTGCAGCATATCTACAGAGGCCAGACAGTGATCACAGTAGGCTGTTGCGAGTGAGTGGACTTTCCTTTAGCAGTGGGCTCTGCCGTCTGCGTGGCTATCTGTCTGTTTGCACTTCATAATGCACTGCCTCCTATTGAAAAAACAAGCCGTGGCCCTCACTTCACATTGATTTTTACCATCCTGCCTGCCCAGTGATTGATCTCCCCTGCAAAACCATTGATTCCCTTTGCTCTCCCTCCAAGCCCTTCTGTCCAAAGACTACAAATGGGCCTCAGCCACTTTTCTATTGTTATAAATGGTAGCTAGCACTCCGGGCCTCTAAATAAACGATGGGGCTTTGCTGGCTGTCTCCTGTGCTCGGGTCGGCCAATGTTGCATCGGTGCTGAGTCCTTGTTGCGCTCCTTTCCTGCTGTAAGTCTGCGAGGAAGCGGCTCGGCACAGCACTGCACTGGAGCTGATTTGCTTTCCGCAGTCATGAGCAGAATACTAAGGAGGCTATGGATGGCCAAGAGCCAGAATTTGCTGCACTTTAAAAAAAAGGCATCCAAAAAAGTTCTTGCTGGGATTGATAACTTCCGGATTAAGCCTTTTAAAACTCGCTCTTCCCAATGCCTTCTTGGGGCAGCTTTCAAAACTGAAGGTTCGCACCTTCATACTAATGATGGTTTGAAATAACTGAAGAATTTCAGGTGCCATATCATTTGGCTGTGTGTTTTTGTAATCCCTTTATGAGGCTTTGGAGTAATACGATTAAAAGCTATTGCACCTGCTATTACATAATGTATTTGAATATTGCTCTTGCATAAGCTACTGTATGTGCATAATTTGTTATTGGAAAAAATATGTGGCACAAATGTCCTCAGGTTTGGTGTGGTGAAAGAGGAAATGGTTCACTGTTCACTGTTCTACTTGGACGTGTCATTTTTAAGGATGTTGGGTAGTGCCAGTGTGTGTGTAGGGCCAGAAGAACCTGATTTGAATTCAGCATCGCGAGAGAATCTCTTTTTCTCAGTCTCTTTATTTTATCTCCACAGTTTTAGTTTTAACTGTTCATAATGTGCATTCTGTTACTCTGTATACAGTAGTTGTTGATTTTCCCAAAGGATGCTCCTTGATTTATTTTGTCATTAGACAAAGCAATGGTTCGATGTTTCTCGCTTGGCGTGGTAAAAGTCATTCATTATTGATTTACAGATCAATGGCGTTTTCCTCAAAGTGTGCAGCTTCATTCAGCTTTATCCACAGCCTTTCTTAATCACTGTTATGCCATCAGCATGAATTGATATTGGCATTTGCATTCCAGCTCAAATCTTAGGAATCCGCTGCAGATTAGTAGAGTTGTTTGACTGGGATGTTATCTTTATTGATGTGTATGGACTTCGTACTGTCCGTGTTGGTCCTAATGTGAGAAACACAAACACAAACAGTAATAACCCACAATAGCAGAAGAAACAAAAATATGTTTTTACTAAAGCTAAATGCTTTATTATTTAACACACAAAGAGAGTGAAGCAGTTTCACTTTGGGTACTGTGGTTTAAGCTATGGTAAGGTTTAGGGTTTGACCTACTGCTCAGACATTTTGCGGTCACTTATTTCATTCATATAAAAGCCAATTTCCATAAAGATAAGAGTATAAAATGATCCTATGATAAAAAATAAGTGTCAGACAGATACTCGGAAGCTGTAAAAATAAAGAGGTTTTGGTTTAATAATAATAATAATAATAATAATAATAATAATAATAATAACATAATTAAAATGTAATAGGCTTTTTATTTAAACCCTTAATACTGCACAGTGTGAACAATACTTCTTTTTTGGTAATTACATTTATATAATTAACTAATGTAATAGATATATAGGTACTTTTGGAGAATTACTGTTGGTCTATTCATACATCAAGTTCAGCAGCTGATCTTAAATTATGCATGAAATATAATAGTTGTTTGACAGGATGTAATATATAAGGAGCATCCTGTTATTATAACATAGGTCTTTACATATATTTAATGCAGATACTACATATTGTTGCCTATAGGTATGTGTATAATACATATGGGACATATTTATAACTAATGTATTAAACGAAATGTGAGTGTGTGTGTCCCAGTGACAGTGCAGCCTATTTGTTCCATACTCCCAGTCTCTATTGTGTGCAAAGTGATTTAGGCTTTGGTGCCCTGGTTTCTCCAGTCTTCCCACCGCAATGCTCTGTCTGCTCTAGCTCTAGTGTGTGGGTGTGTATGTGTGCGTGTGTGTGTGCGTGTGTGTGCGTGTGTGTGTGTGTGTGTGTGTGCGTGTGTGTGTGTGTGTGTGTGTGCGTGTGTGTGTGTATGTGTACGTGTGTGTGTGTGTGTGTGTGTGTGTGGGTGTGTGTGTATGTGTGTGTGTGTGTGTGTGTGTGTGTGCGTGTGTGTGTTTGCACGCATGTATGTGTGTGCATGTTGCTTAGTTGCATGAGGCGGTGTGTTCTGCCCCTGTGTGTTATTTCTGTACAGCAAGTAAGGCCTGTAGCACAGATTTACCGATGCTCTACTGCGATACTCTAGCACTGGATTGTGTGTATGTGTCTGAGCAAGTAACAATGCAGCATTTACTGTTTTAAGGTAAAGGGATCTCAAGGGACACCTGCTCAGCAAAGTTGCACAGGAAAGGGATGCTTTCTCCAGGGCTGTCACAAGTAATCAAGTAAACTCAGTTCTGAAAATATGATTGCAGTTTACCTGCTCACTAATTATTCTGCAATTTGCATCATGATGCTACATGTTTAAAAGCCTCACAGCCTAATGTGCTCACATACCTTATATGTACACAGGATAAAGTGAAACATCTAGTTTGCCCTTTTCCTGTTAAAGCATTTAGAAATCTTTGTGAGGTAGTGAAAGGCGGTTTTTATTGTCTGACTCTTTTTTGGAATAAACATTTAAATAATTGGATATTACTTGCTTATAGATTTAATTGTCAGTGGGTGCATAGACATGCACTTAATAATCCAATCATAATTGGGTTTCTGCAGTTATGTGATTATTTAAGGGTCATGTAAACAGCATACCCGAGTTTCCTAGATCGGATTAAGGCCCAGGAATCCAATTAAGAAATCCAATAAAGAGAATTGTATTGTTTTTTCAGTGATCAGATTTCTTAGCCCTTACTCAGGTTTTCTCAGGCTGCGTATGTGTGAAAACAGGCTGCAGTACTATAAGTAAGCAAGCAGCGTTTAGCATGGCTAACACAGATTTTAACATGGATATTCCACTAAAGTGACTCAGTGTTTTTTTTTTTTTAAACTGTGAATGTTTGAGTTTCACATTGCGTTTACATCAGATCCCATTTTGTGAGGTTACTGTCCCGTTGTAGTAATCAGATTACTGCCTGACACATGTAGATCCGGAGTTTCCCCTATCGTCTGATTCCCCAGGTGCATGTAAATGCAATGAATGGATTACTGATGAAATCTGATTTTCCGCAGTTGTCTGCTTATTAAATGCATGTATAGCCCTACGGATAACTAATACACTTGCCGTACTTATTTTACCCAACTGCTCCCTATAGGAAGCCCTGTCTGAGAAAGCTCATGAATGTTTGAAAATGTATAAGCTCGTTTGGCTGCGTTTTCTGTACCAATTCAATTGTTTTGCACTTAGACTAAACTAGCAAACAAATATGAGAATCACTCAAATGATTATGACAACATAAACTGAATCAGGCCAAGCATTTTCATGTTTTATTAGCGCCCGAGGGAGGACGCTGCATATTTATACGGCTTTGATGCTTCACACTGAGATGCTTAAGCTTCATAAACTTGGGCTGAACACGACGAGCTTCATGCAGCTTACTGGCTCTCTTGAGGCCAGGGCCCTGGTAACGGCGCTATTACATGCCGAATTATTCTAATGCTTATAGCAGAGCCGTGAGCTGTACGCATGTAGCGCCTAAGCTGAGTTTAAGGAATTTAGTTTAAATTTAGTTTAAGGAATGCCAGTGCTATGCATCACCTGTGCTTTGATGACTGCTTTGGCACAGATCTGATCTCCTCATGTAATCAGATTCATGTCTCTCCCACAAGATGAGTCAGTCGTAATGATTAAATATGAAATATGAAATGAAAATGTGCTTGGACTGGATTTGCTATTATTACAGTAACAGTAAAGTGCTGAAGTCTGCATGATCAGCAGCGGGTTATTCTATAATTAAGCACATTTGGCTTCTGTAGATGAGGAGAAAATGGTAAATATACGAAAAATAAGAAGAAATTAAAAGAGCTAATGCAGAATAATGCATATTGTCACTGTCCAAAGAAAAACAAGTATCTCCAAAATGGTAACTTTACAGGAGAGGGCAAAAACCTAATCTGATTTTAATGTAAGTCAATGGAACCGGACGTTTTTCTAAGCAGTTTTGGGCCATTTCTGTTGGTCCATTCATCATCAAATTTCCACACTATGTAAACAACAGCTCATGTGATCAAAGGAAGGATAAAAGTAAAAATGGACAAAAATGGAGATACATGTTTTTCATTGGACAGCGACGATATACAGGGGTTGGACAATGAAACTGAAACACCTGGTTTTAGACCACAATCATTTATTAGTATGGTGTAGGGCCTCCTTTTGCGGCCAATACAGCGTCAGTTCGTCTTGGGAATGATATATACAAGTCCTGCACAGTGGTCAGAGGGAGTTTAAGCCATTCTTCTTGCAGGATAGTGGCCAGGTCACTACGTGATGCTGGTGGAGGTTCGTCCTTCTTGGTGGTATGCTGACATTACCCTGGATACCGTGGCTCTTGATACATCACAAAGACTTGCTGTCTTGGTCACAGATGCGCCAGCAAGACGTGCAACAACAGTTTGTCCTCTTTTGAACTCTGGTATGTCACCCATAATGTTGTGTGCATTGCAGTATTTTGAGCAGAACTGTGCTCTTACCTGCTAACTGAACCTTCACACTCTGCTCTTACTGGTGCAATGTGCAATTAATGAAGATTGGCCACCAGGCTGGTCCAATTTAGCCATGAGACCTCCCACACTAAAATGACAGGTGTTTCAGTTTCATTGTCCAACCCCTGTATTTCCAGCTGTTATTGCCTTCATTCAGATTGTAATGTACCACTGATTTCTTCAGAATGCCTGTAAAACAGTATCAGTCCCTAGTAACCTGAATTAATGCCACACTCAGATAGCTGTTCTTATAATCAGCACGGAAGCTGTGATTTTTTTACATGGCAGTTTTTGGGGGGTTGACCAGCATATCTACTATTTTAATATTTTCTTTGCTGTTTACACAGATTAGTTTAAGCGACCAGCATGATTGGTTGCTGATGCTCCTGTGTTGTGACCCACGGTTAAAAAGGCCACCTTTTTCAGTTGTTCAGTTGCACAATAATCATGGTTGACTTGCCATTTATCACAATCATAGCATTTTTCTAAATGATGTATTACAGAATGCAGATCAGATAGATAATGTGTGCTATGGCAAGCTAAAGGGGCTAGCTTAAAAGCTCCGGGTACATTGCTATAGTAGAGTTTGACAACCACCATCTAGCCTACTTCATTGCAGCTACCATACACAGAGAGATCTTTGATTGCTGACCTCACATTTACCTGCATGGTCACTGCAACAACTGACAGCATACCACAGGCAAAGTAAGCCCAAGTAGTCCACTATTTACACCATTAGGTGCAGATGTTTAAAGGGAATAGTAGAGGAGTGTAAAGAAGTCCCAGTGTCCAAGCCCCCAGTGAGCAAGCCAAGGGTGACTGTGGCAAAGAAAATCCCTCAGAGCTAGAGGAGGAAACCTTGAGAGGAACCAAGATTGAGTAGGGGACCCCATCGAGAGTGTTGATAAAACACAGGCCTGAATAAAACTAAATGAGACCAGTGAACACTGTAAGCAGTTTATCACTGTACAAACCTAGAACATCCATTACTGCTGCTAGATGCCTACAGAAATGATCTATTAGAGAGAATAAGAGAAGTGTTCAGTGTTTTGTGAGGCAGAGGAAGAAATGTCTGATTCGTTAGTGAAGCAGGAAAAGTGGAAAGGCCTATACTTAAATAAGCAGGCAAAGCTTGCACTTAGCATAGGACAGCATGAAGCTCCATGGTAGGAATATTGGTCAGAAATGCAGGCAAGTAGATGAAGCAACAGCATCATGGGATTGGCTGTAGCTCTGCATCAGTGGTCAGCCTTTCTGCTTACATAGCTGGCTGTCAAGTAAAAGGACATAGGCCACCCCAGGCCCCCTACCTGTAGCTACTCCCCTGCTCTGCAGTAGAGACATTTGAAACTTTCATGCATGAAGATTGATGAGACTCTCATAATGATGTTACAGGAAGCGTATTTGGCACATGCAGGTAAAGGTGACTCATCTCCGGTGGCTATCAAGACTGTGTAGCTCAGATTGGTAGACTGCAGCAGCAGCTGAGCTCCTGCTGTAGTTCTTAAATTGTCTCTCTCTCATTCTCTCTCTCTCTCTCTCTCTCTCTCTCTCTCTCTCTCGCTCTGTATCTCTGGTCTCTCTCTCTCTCTCTCTGTATCTCTCTCTCGCTGTCTCTCTCTGTGTGGTCCTGATGGCCGCAGCCTGGGGAGAGTAATGCCTTGGGTGCGTTTGTAATGCAACTCATTTGAACGCCTTCGTAGCACCATCCATCTCTGACCACGAACAGCAGGAAGAGCTGCAGATAACACTGCAGCACACACACTTGCACCCACTCACACTCACAAAAGTTCAGGTGCACAAGCCTCCAAACAGCCAGCTCCATGGGTATTACACAAAGTAACACACATCTGGCCACAACTGTGAGGGAATATGCCTCAAATATAGATGGAAACATACTCATTAGGGTGGGAACAGGCTGAGTTTGAAATTCCTTAACCAGCCTTAACACCTCATGAATTCTGAGCTCAAAAAAGGAATGATGGTCGGCGCAAGAAATTGCTCCGTTGTGCTTGTCATTATTATCCGGCACAGAGCAGGTCTATCGTTAGTGCCACATAAAAACAAGCATCACCTCTCGCAAGGTGAAAATCAGTGAAACTCCAGGAAAGCTCAACACTTTCACAGATAAGATGCTGCAGTCGAAGGAGATGTGATGAGGTATGAAATGTCTGTTGGGTTCACAGGTACTATTTTGATAACTGGTTTGTTTATGTTTCTGATTATACTCCTCATGTTTAAAATGGAATTTGGGATGTGAATATGAGTTTTAGAGAGATGAGTTTTGTTGGTTCAGCCATTGTAGCAGCAGATTTTGTCCAAGCAGTTTTCATAAATTTTCATTTCAAGGCTAATGAACAGCTCCCGTGAAGGTGGATGTGACTGTGTATTACTAATAGGGTTATCTACATATAGAGGTGTCTGATGTGATGCAACAATATGACACTGATTTTGTAATGTTAGAATCACTCAAAAACATATAAACCATACTACTTGTTTTCGCTCTATGAAATATTTTTATTTTTTTGTCATACTAATATATTCCCCTGTGAAAAGAATTAAAACCTTCAAATCAAACAGGGCCACATGTAGGATTTCACTGAAATAGGAATTATGGCTGATGCTAATAACTGATATATTTTAATAAAGCATCGAAATCTGGACAAGATCTGCCTGGATTAGCTATTAAAGAGGATACAATAATTATTTTGGAAAGGTTACAAAGGCAGTACAATGTAATAAAAATGCAGAGATTTTAGCTTAGTAGCCAAGCACCGCCTTAATATTATCTCTGATAACAGTAAATAAATACGTCAGAAATATCATAGTCAATTCAAGAAGTCAAACGGCAACATGTGTACCTTCTGATATCACCATAAAGCCCTAGGAATCTGAGATTTCACAATGCATAGGTTTGGTCTTTGTAAAAAAAAATTACAATCATAAATGTAATGCGGGATGCACAGTACATGATATTATTTTGTGATCTTTTTAAACCCAAAGTATGAATTAAAATAGTAATTAGCTAAATGCTAATCATCATTGTTTATAGGTTACTATATATTGGCAGGTGTTGGTCCCAAACCAACCAAATTCCAACATGGTTATATAACAGTTATATATATATATATATAATATTATGTATAATATTAATATATTAATATTTCATGGTAGTTATGGGGATCAGTCACTTTTTGCAATGCACTGTGGGACTGTTTGAGTGCACCAAATCTTCTGCAGGAAGTATGTGAGAATATTCAAGCTGCATGGGATGGATTACGGCAGGAACCCATTGGGAACCTCTACAACCCCATGCTGACATGTCTAGCATATTGCATTAGCAAACCTGGTTGCCCAATACCATACTGAGAGACACTCCTTCTGTAAGTGTAGTTTGATTAATATTGCCCATATCGGTCTAAATTTATCATCATTTATTGTTCCCGGTAATCTTTATCATCCTTCCCAATAGCACTTCAATCCAAATATGAGTGTAGTTGCACTCTATAGTGAATAAGCTACCATTTTAGATGTTTTAGTCTATAGGTAGAGTCTCACTAGATCTCACTGTTCGTAAGTAAATTTGGCGCACAGTATTGTTTGTTTGTTTGTTTGTTTGTTTTAATGAAAGATATTATGGTATGATTATGTGTGTAAACATTTCAGAGCTGTGTTTGCTAGTCATATACTGGCTAGCATTTTAAAAGTCCTTTTCAAAAAGAGCCAAAATTTTCACTGCTGAAACATTTGATAACTACGGTGGTGTTAGGATTGTTGTAAAAATGACTGAAAATAACTGACATTTATTATTTTGTTTTAATAAATAATAAACATAATGTAGCGTAACCCTATTGGGCAGAAGGATTTTAATATATAGTCTGAGTCAGTTAAAAGTCTGAAATGTGTTTTCCTTTTTGAACCATCTGTATTTAATCTCTACATGTAAATCTAATCATGGGGAGATTTGAGATTTCATTTCTCAATCATTTACTGAAAAATCATTATCGAGTGACCAGTGTGGCCAGATAGTTACACCCCCAGTTTCCTCACACAGACGTGTAGAATGACTGTGGTAGACATGGCATATTCACAGACCTGAAAATGTGTGAAACTCTGGTATGATAATTGTGGTCTATACACATGCATGGCGAGATGTTTCATGCTAAGTGCAAACATCTGCAGATCCAAAGCTGTCTACACCGTATATGTTATCAATCCCTGTCAGGAAATAGCATCTCTGCCTGCTCTCGGGAGGGATTTTCAGAAGTGTCAGGCGCAGAGCAGTATGGCTCTTTTTAATTGCGTCTGTACTCGACAACCCTGAAATCTGTCCTCAGAAAGGATCCTCAGCATGTCTGTCTGCCGGCAGTCGTACTGTGTAAACAGGTGTGTGTGTGAGTGTGTTTGTGCCTGTCTCACACTCCATTGTGAGAGCTGAAGGTGCTGTAGCTCAGAGGCTGCTGCTCTTTTTCTATGTGGTCCGCTGTCTTTCGAGCGTGATATGCATCGATTTCCTCTGTGTACGCACACTCTCGCACGCGCTCACACGGTCTGACCTGAAAGTGTCACGTTTCTTCACCGGTCAGTCCAGCGGACGCTAATGATGTTACGGGTGAGCTCTCCGAGCCTCGGCTCTGGCAGGCCAGCCTTCATCTCCTCGTCATCGTCCTCTGCTGCTGGTGTAATGGAGTGTTTCAGGGCTTAGCAAAGCTAATGTTAACATTTATTCACAGCGTTTCAGTGCTGAACTGTTTATGAGGGAGAATGAGAGAGAGAGAGAGAGAGAGAGAGAGAAAGAGGGAGACAGACAAAGACCGACAGATAGTGAAAGGAAAGAGATGGAATACAAAGATACAGACAGAGGAAGACACAAGGACAGAAAGGAGGAGAAACACAGAAAGGCAGACT
Source organism: Prochilodus magdalenae (assembly GCA_024036415.1). Taxonomy (NCBI): domain Eukaryota; kingdom Metazoa; phylum Chordata; class Actinopteri; order Characiformes; family Prochilodontidae; genus Prochilodus; species Prochilodus magdalenae. The sequence continues at coordinate 1,088,617 of JAMWET010002595.1, forward strand.
ACAGTCTGAGAATAGTCTGAGAAATGTGAAAAAAGAGAGACAGAAAGAGATTTTGAGTGAGTGAGAGAGAGACAGAAAGGGAGACACAGTGAGGGATATGGAGAAAGCAGAGGTGGGAGAGGCAGAAGGAGGGAAGGGGCACTGAAACAGCAGCATAAAAGAGGAAAATGAATGAAAAAGTAATTGTGCTGCTCAAATGGTCAGATGGGCCTCAAAGGCTAAATTGACTGTTATTGTGAGGGCCTTTTGTAAATTGAGTGCACACACAGAGCCGTGCTGCACTACTGCACAAGTACTGCACTGGATTAGGAGTCAGGTGAGCTGGAGTGTGTGCACACGTGTGTGTGTGTGTGTGTGAGGTCAATACACATGGATCGAGGTGATATTTTATTTGAGTGTGTAAAACATTGAGAAACATCATTTTTGCACATAGACACAAACAGAGAGAGGGTTAGTCTGGGATTGAGAAAGAGAGAGGGACAGAGAGGTGGGCAAAGAAGAGACAGGGTTCCCACTAGTCCTAAAAAGTCTCGAAATGCATTTTAACGATACCTTTCTAAATGGTTATTTTTTGGTGATAAAATGTTGATTTTGTGTTATACGGCATGTGCATGTGACAGGAGTCACCGTGGTTACGCTCACTGAGAGGCAGAAAGACTAAGAGGCAGCATTAGCGGTTATTTTGAATGCGCAAAACACAAGAACATCTAAAATGATGAAGAGCTGTTGTGCTGACTGTGCCTATAGAACTTTTACCTATTTTGTTAGGGACTGCTGAAAGCTAAAGGGTCACACAAGGCTGAAATCAGCTTCCTGTTCACCAGCTTATTGCTTGAAGTTTCCTGCTCCACCTTAAATGGTGTAGCAGTTGCATTCCGGTGCCTCAATTCCATTTAAGGTAAAACGAGAAAATTCAATATGCTGTGTATCCAAGAAGCAGCCTAATAAATGCAGCCTTGTTGCAGAATGTTTTGCCACTACGTCTGACTGAGGGGGCCTTAGTAGGATGTTAGGAAGGGTTAAAAAGAGGCATTGAATGTAGTAAACTATTTCAAAATAGATCAACAACCAAAAATGTGTCGGCAGTGATGGTCCCGTGACCAGTAACTGACCCCCGATGAAGGACTTGAGAATGGTGGAACGGCAGAGCTGCGGCACTGATCTGCCTTAGGGTGACCCTGTGATAAATTGCTTCACCCAGTTGGTCCTTCATAGCCTAGCAACTGTGACTATGCTCAGGATAACTTTGCACTATGCCATATCATATTTATAAACCTGAAAGCTTTTCAGTAGGATAGGTGGAATGAGTCAATTGTTATTTGTTTCTTAAACTGAGAATTAAAGAGGAGATCAGTAAGATCTCAGTTTAGGTATAGAAGTCACCATTACTGAACTAGAAAAGAGCATTTTCAGAAAAAACTGTTAAATCAAACATCTTGTTGCCACTGAAGCTACCATGAGCACCGCAATGTTGAGCGAGCAGTCAGGCAACGGTAGATTACTGAGCCAACATGGGACCCTCGAATACCAGGGGGTATTTCACACACCAGGCAGAACTGATAACAAAGTCAAGCATGCTAAATTCAAGCTTTAGGTAGGAAAATCGAGAAGAGAGTTGCTGAGCTACAACTCACATCCTACATATACTGTATCTCAAATCAGAGAGAGAGAGAGAGAGAGAGAGAGAGAGAGATGATGATGATGGGTGGGGGTAAGGAGACTAGTGCAGAGAAAAGTCTGGGACATTAGCCTGGATGACAGGCAACAAGGAAACTTGCTATATTTATGATAAAACATTAAACGATAACAAGTTCCTAGACACACCAGGGTCAAGCTCTCTCTCTCGCTCTCTCTTTCTCTCTCTCTGTTTATTTTTCTGCTCTGTTTCTACTGTAGATGTAGGAGAAGAGGTGTCGGTGTGTAGAGAAGCAGTGTCTGTATCTTTACTGTAGAGCATAAGGTGAAACAGACACAAAGCACCAGCAAAGCTGCAGTGCTGCATTTAAAATGTCAGTCTATCAACATTATTAATGCAGAGGCTTTATTTATTCATCTCTTCTACTACATTCACCGCATACAGTACCTCACAATTCACAGTGCATCCAGCAGTAAAGGCAGCATGCAGATGCTACACAGAGCACACAGAAATTCTATATTCTGATGCATTAAACTGTGACTAATGACGATTTGCACGTATAATAAGTACCCTGGAAGCAGCAGCCTGAGTTAAAGGGGAAAAAGCCATGGTCTATAAATTTATTGTTGAAGACATGTTCAGTAAAAATGAGTTACCCCTTGGAGCCGTGCAGGGACCCCTTGGTATTGTCAGGTTTCAAACTCACAGCCTGCAAAAACATCCCAAAATTGCACTAGAGGCTAATGGCTTCACTATTCCATTTTGGAGCTCTAATATAGGATGATATATAGTAATATAAGATGATATCAACAATATATTTACAAAAGGAAATGATGATACGATTTATCCTGATAACAATAATGTTAACACATGTTGTCATATTGCCCACTCCTGAAGAGACACCACCAATGCTAATTTGCTTATTTCAGCTCTTCTGTGGAGTTACTGAAGTTATGATGGCGCTAAGTTAACGTTCTTGTGTTGAAAGGATTCCTTATGCTCCTTGACCCACTCTTTCGCAACCTGAGCTTGACGGATCTTGGAATTGTCGTCCTGTGATATGATAACCTGGTCATTCAGTACAATCAGGCACATTATATTATTGCCACATAACGTTGCTGGTCCTTGCCCTGACCAGTTAAAGCAACGGCACATCATTACACCGCCTCCAGGTTATTGTACAGTGGGCCCTTTGCATAATAGGTGCATTACATCACTCTAGAATAGAGTCCATCTGGATTCATCAGACCACGTGACCTTTTAACAACTTTATGCTCATGAGGAAACTAAATTGCACTGCATCTCACTTGATCAGTAAACTACTCGCTGCATCTTACTGCATCAGCTACTCACTGCATCAGTAAGCTACTCACTGCATCTCACTTGATCAGTAAACTACTCACTGCATCTTACTGCATCAGCTACTCACTGCATCAGTAAGCTACTCACCGCATCTCACTTGATCAGTAAACTACTCACTGCATCTTACTGCATCAGCTACTCACTGCATCAGTAAGCTACTCATTGCATCTCACTTGATCAGTAAACTACTCACTGCATCTTACTGCATCAGCTACTCACTGCATCAGTAAGCTACTCATTGCATCTCACTTGATCAGTAAACTACTCACTGCATCTTACTGCATCAGCTACTCACTGCATCAGTAAGCTACTCATTGCATCTCACTTGATCAGTAAACTACTCACCGCATCTTACTGCATCAGCTACTCACTGCATCAGTAAGCTACTCACTGCATCTCACTTGATCAGTAAACTACTCACCGCATCTTACTGCATCAGGTACTCACTGCATCAGTAAGCTACTCATTGCATCTCACTTGATCAGTAAACTACTCACCGCATCTTACTGCATCAGCTACTCACTGCATCAGTAAGCTACTCACTGCATCTCACTTGATCAGTAAACTACTCACTGCATCTTACTGCATCAGCTACTCACTGCATCAGCAAGCTACAGCTTACAGTTACAGTTCCCAGAAATCATTATGTGCATTGCAAAGGCCCAGAGAACCCTGATTGTTCCCCACCGAGTCCTACACAGTCCAGCATGACTACCATTTGTGGAGTGACAGAGGGCGACTTTCTGTGAGAGCTTTAGGAAGATGAATGCAGTTCAGCAGAAAAGTCATCAGCAGGGCTGGGCAGTAGCACTAAGCCTATTAGCCAGCTAATAAATCAGAGACCAGCACTACAATATAAAGCTGCCTAGTGAACCCAGCTTTGCGAGCAGATTATGGCAATCGAGCTTTTGGGGTGGCGTGCCTTTTATATATTTATATAGGCCCACTAGACGGACCGAACGAGAAAGTGCTATTGATCAGAGATTCAGGCTTGATTTAATTTCAGCCTCCTCACTTTCATATCAGCCGAGGGAGGCCGTGTTACATTCACTGAGTGTGTTTAACAGAAGAGGAGTCGTGCAGAGTCTCGAGACGTTCGGCCCGCCCTCTGCTGTAGCGTTTGCTTTGTAGAGGGTCAGAGAGGGTTAGGAAGACATGAGCTCTGTTGTATAACTTCTGTAAGATATTGTTTGTTGAGCGACTTTATTGAAATCGAGTACATGACTCATTGCTCGCCTCATTTGAGTTGCCATGCCAATGCATTTGTGTAACAAATGAGTCACGCCAGTCTGCTTCCATAAAACGCTTATTATGCTCAAACTGGTGGTATTTTAAAGGGTTTAAAGGGCCCATGTCATCCACAAACTACAGTTTATATAGAAATAGAAAGAGTTTGATGGGTCATTAATGGGTCATGCTTGGAGTTATTGTTTTTGTTATGAAACCAGTGTATTTGCATATATATACCTTCTATCCACATCCAGTAGTTTAGCCCCTCCCACTTACATTTAAGTCACAAGAACTCTTTCAGACTTCACTGGAGAAACCAGAGTCTGTAGAGTCTTTTACAGTATTAGAACCGGCACGTAATGAGGTGAAGGTTCTAGGAAAATCCTCTAATTTAATTCTGTATGTGAAAGCTCTTTAGTCCTTGTAAAGGTTCTTTGATAAGAATTTTGATATTTTTGTAGTGCAGACTACTTTCTTTTTTTTGCAATAATAAACAGAAACAAAATGTACAATGACAACACAGATACAAATAAATGCTTTCCCCCCCACCCCCAGCCTCCCACCCGCCCACTCCCAGCTGGAAAATCGGCACAATTAGCACAGAGACAAAAGATAAACACCATAAATTTACAATAGCTTAGCATATGTGTCCATATACATAGACGCGTACATTCATATGTATACACAACTTTTCTGACAAAAAGATAAATAAAATAAATAAATAAATAAAATAAAAATAAATACATTTTGCTGGAGTTAACAGAGTGAACTCAAAGAGAATAATCTGCTGTCCCGTCTTCACGTGGATTAGAGTGCAAGTTACTCTATATCCCTAATTTACCATTTTCAAACCCTTTAATCATACATTAAGTAATTCACTAATGTTATTAGCCAGATTTTCCCATATTTGGATTGTTGGAGCCTTAGCATTGTGAATTCTAGCAGTAGAGAGCTCCATCATAACTATATCATGAAAATAAACTAACCACTTTCTACTATGCAACGTATAAGGGGGCATCCAACGTTGAACTATCATTTTTTTTGCTGCAGTCAAACCAGCAATTTTCCTCTGTTTCTCACTGAGCTGTAGTTGTGAATCATCATTAAGAAGCAATAAAGTTGGTTGAAGGGGAATGTCCTTTTCTATTAGTATAGATAGTACAGAAGTCACCCTCTTCCAAAATGAATAGATGCCTGGACATAGTGCAGACTACTTTCTGAAAGAGGTTGCAATACAGGGTAGCCAATAAAAACATAGGTCATGCACATGTATGTTTCAAAGGCACAATTTGTAACGCTTTTAGTTTAAAATGCTCCAAAATGAATATAATTATTAACAGAATGTGAAGAAATAAAAGTTTCAATCATACGTTAAAGATGTTGACCAGTACCTCTAGAGGCAACAGTGAGTCACTGTAGTAATGGGTCTCTTATCAGACCAACATGAGAGGATGAAGAAGACGCTCCTGGCAAGTAATGGAGTAAAGTTTAATGTTGAACCTTAGTGTTCCTTCTAGGCTAGACTGCCTCATGGAGCAACCACTGCGTTGACTGTGGAGAGAGAGAGTATGCGTAACGATGCTCTCTCTATCATTTAACTATGGTTGTTGTTTAAAGATGATTGTTGTCAAACAACAGGTCATGCTTACACTGCAATGGCAATGGAATGTGCTTTTCCTTGCTTCTTATAAAATGGGTGGATCCCACACTAAGGGTTATATGTTGCCCCCCTTTGGAGCAGGATTTTGACTCACAAATTAGAAATTCCTCCAGAATCAAAAAGAGCCTTTTGAGTGACGGTGAGGGGTGGAGAAATGGTTGTGTGAAAATGATCTGTGGCTCTCTTTGATATATAAAACCATAAACCACAAATGTCAGGGTAAAATAAACTAGGTCTGTGATACGAGGTTGTGTTTCCTAGATTTATTAAAATGTTTAGCAGTCAATCTGTCACCTGGTGTTACACTGTCACGCAGGACATTACCAGTGGAGTGAAAGTGGCTGTTCAATTTAGGTTTGGCCCTCAGGGAGGTCAGTCAGATGGCAGGGTTTTGATCAGCAGCAGGACGTCCTGGCCTGTGGGGGGAAAATACCTGACGCTAACTGACAGCTGTGAGGTGACAGCGTAGTCTACTGAGTGTGTGTGTGTGTGTGTGTGTGTGTGTGTGTGTGTGTGTGTGTGTGTGTGTGTGTGTGTGTGTGTGTGTGTGTGAGAGAGAGAGAGAGAGAGAGAGAATGCTTCCCTGTGTTAGATCTCTCATATGGAAACCTGCTGTCCACTGCCTCTCCCTCTCTCTCTTTCTCTCTCCCAGACCTGTCATTCTGAGCCCAGCTGACTCTAGATCAGCAGCATGTGTCCGGCTGGTGGAGCAGTGTTGAGCTCGTGGCCCTGCCGGCTGTCAGTGATTTTTGATGTGCGTGAGAACTCAGGCCAGTGTGAGCTCGACCGATGGAATTCCTGGCCTGTATTACGGCATGACTGGATATACAATCAAATATATGTACTGTATATCCAGACCTAATCAGAAATTGGAAAAAGGCATGTGAAACAAAAAAGCCAGACAATCTAGCAAGTTTTAAACAAGATCTTGACTGAACATACACTGCCCAACCACAGAGAATGCTGTAGTGTTTGGTTTGAATGAAGTTAAATTAGGTTGTGCAGTAAGTTGTACAAGCTGTTGAATCAGTGCGGGAAGCTGAACCGCAGAGAATGTTGGGTTCCAAATAGTTGATCTTGTGACTGATGCTTAAGATGAACTCTAGCGTTCAATAAGTAAGTGTAATCATACTGTTAGGTGAAAATTAGGTGAAAATTAAAAGTGCTTGAAAAAAAAGCGTATTTATAAATAATATAGCCATTAAAAGGTAAATGAAGTTATTCTGAGTGGTTTTGCTACAAAGTGGTATGGAACGAAACTTACATGCTCAAATTTCTCTACAGTGGTGCTGATGGGAAGCAGGCGCCACAAAGTATATGCATTAATAGCCATTTTATTTACCAACCAAAATCACCCGTGTACCTGCACATGTGTTCTGAGTAATGTAAGGTTGTAATATAGTCTTGATAATAGGAAAATGATGTAAAAGATTGTTATGGATATAAATAGCATTTTTGGCCAAAACCTTTTCAAAACAATCATAAAACAGTTTTAATCAGTGTATTCATTTCTGTGTGGGAGCTTTTTAGAGGCATTCAGTGCTTCAGACGTCCGGCTTCTATTACCACCAACAGTTCTGACAGTCTCTGTAACATTCTTTGGTTGAAATGGATGAAGCACCACAGCACCCTCACCAAACAGCACTTCTCAGAACGCTTCGTCAATACCTGTTCCTCTAATTGATAATAAGCCACTGCTCAATCCTAAAGCATGCCACAGTGTTTTTCACATGTGCCCTTTTTTAATTATGCAGTAAAGTAGTGGAATTCCCATTAAAAGTACAAAATACTCACTCTCAGTCTTTTGGTTATGTGGAGCCTGCCTAATGGTGTATTGTTGTTCTTGAAATCTGTTTTAATTTAAGCAAACAGATGAAGATTTGCAGGTTAAGTGTTGTTGTTTAGTGTCTCTTTAACTTACGTGCTATATATTCATTATAATTCAGCCATATTCTCTCCTCACCAGATGAGTACAGCAGAAATGGCTGTTTCAGTAAAATTCAGAAACAGGCTTCAAATTCAAACCATCAACCAAAGAGAACTTCATGAAATGGCTGGAACATTGCATGCTTAATTTTAGCTTCTGTACCTCTGAAAATAAGCTGAAATAAGCTCTCTCCTGCTCAGCGTTCACTTTGTGATTTATGAATATTAAAATATTATGCAGCACTTTATGCTACCCTGTATACAGGGCGCACCCCGACATCCACGGAAAATTCAAATGATGTCATGCATCATTCACACACTTGACATTGTGCTGCATTAGTAAGCAGTGGAACAATGTACGGATTTTTTTTTAAAACCAAAGGATGATATTCCACAGTATGATCTGTTACTGTTTGGCTGGCTGTATGTCACGTACAGCTCAAACACAAGCATAAATCAGTAAATCTGCTGAACTGTCATGTACAGATCACTTCCTACATTAGCTGTTCATAGCACTTTTTTATCTGTCACAATAAAAAATCTTAAAAACTAAATATTTAGGTAAAGTTATTTAAACAGCAGAAATGCCTAATGCCCATGCATAGTAATAACAGCAGGGCCACAGTGGCGAAGTTTAGAGTCCAGCATGATGAGCCAGATTTCCCCAGGAGACTGCTAAGTAAAGATGGTAGGTGTCATAATAGCATCGTGTAAATAGTTCACACTATAAATAACTGACACTGAGATGTATAGAGCTTATTGCTGTGTAAAAAGGGCTTTCAGTATAGAACCCATTACTGTTGAACACCTAGTGCTGGGTGGAGGTTGTTTTGGACTGCAGGACTCTTTAAGCCAGATGTTTATGTTCCTGTGTTTTTCCATCTCTTTTGACACTTTCCATCTCTTCATCCCAAGGCTTTACTGTGCAGTCCCTTCACTAAACGCTTGGAAGAGAGCCAGTGGGAGATGGTATTGGATGTGTGTATGAGCTACGTCACTGGAAACCAAACGAGATGACCAATTACAAAGATGACAAGTGCTCTCAGTCTCCCAGCATGTGTGTGCCTGTTTAATGTCTAACATGGTGAAGTCACTTTAGATTATGGAGGATTTTACAATGGGTGTAACTGTACGTACATTTCCCATTATAGCATGTACTGTGTTTTTGCATGATATAGTGGTGTAGCAATGCGGCATGAAACATAGCATAGCCATATGCATTACCGAAATTAAGGTGCATTGTGGGGAATGCACAAATATGCCGTATTGCCTTGAACACCAATAATACTGAACCAAATAACAAGCACTAATCAGGAACCTCGTCCTGTATATTCACCACAGTCCTCCCAGCCCTAGTCTTCATAAATCATGCAGCTATGTAGATACAGTCGACTTTCCTTTTCATTCAAATGTTGCTTAAAATATCAATATGATAATATAGAGCTGTGAACCCAGAAAGTCATTGCAGCAGAGCACTGCTATCTAATAACAACTTCTACCACTTGCTTGTGTAGCTTTACAGAACACTGCTGTGTAAACTCCACTACAAACTAGCACTCCTCAACAACCACAAATGTCTTTCCAAGAAAAAAACAACTCAGGGATTAAAGGGTGGGGTTGCCACCCGAATCATGCTACCAGGTGATAGATGGGCTAATTTGTATGGGCATACAGTACCACCACATGCAATATAACTACCATGCCATCTACGAATAATGAATGATTTTATAAAGCGTCACTGTTTTAGTATGTCCTGCAACATATAAGCATTCGTCTCTGCCTCTCCAGACCTTGAGCCAACCTAGGGGTGGGTTTAGGGTCTGGCTATTGGTTTATAGCCATGCGTCTTTTTTTAGTCACTGTAAATGTATCCCTGCCTCACCCCAGCCTACCACCTGTTTAAACCTTAGTGACATAAACATAATCATATAAATCTATTATTAATTTTTTTTATTGAGTGCTACAAAATCTATCACAGCTTGACTCACCATGGTAGACTAGGTTACTTAGCTAGTATCCAGTGTTATCAGTTGGCCTTCACCACAGTTTATTACAGCACAACAGTAACCATGCTTAAAATACATGAAATTGGAACTGCCCCCTTTTTATTTCATTGATAAAAACTCTGGATATTTTAAGAATATATTGACCACAAAACTGGAAATGTCCCTGGTTTTAATCTCATTTATTATTTCCACTATAATAGTGTCCTATTTTCATTATTCACCAGTTTAGCCATATATTTAAGGAGGGTTTTGCAGATTTTTAATAATCATCTGTAATATTTCTTCGAAAAGTAATAAACCTCCATCAGTATCAGGTGGTATTTGTTATTTCTACTTACATATTTGTCAAAACCTTATAAAAGACCAGATGACAGTAGATTATAATGATTTACAGAGTGTGTATTGTCTTAAAACTACCATATTAGGGGAAACCTCTGAATCACTGTGCCATGGTAATGCATGTAACACTATAAAACTGTTATCCTCTTATCTTTCTACTGGGATTGTGAATAGGCCAGGGTCATCAAGGTCAGTGCAGATGCGGCTGGAACATAAACATGCTGATTAAATGCACTGTTGTTGGGTTAACAAAAGGAAAGTGGAAAATTGATGCTGGCCTCGATGTTCCTGTTTGCTCTGCCTCAGAAGGATAATTTTCTTCCCTAAGTGACTTGCGCCGCTCATCAATTACAGCCGTCATGTGTGGCCACGGCGTGAAGCTGCTAATTGCTTTAGCATGGTTTCTCTGTCCCTTAGGTAGTAATACACTGGCCTCCAGGGCCTTTGCGCCTAAACGCTCTCGCAGCATGTCTGTGGGCCCTATTAATCCTGCTTTAAATGAATTGGAGTCACTCTATCAAGCGAGCTATCGACTGCATCGCACCCTTATTTACTTCCCCTTTCTCTGCCTACTGTCGACCGCCTCGCATGAATAATTCAGCAGCACCGAAATAATCCCACACTTAGTGCAAAAAGAGTGCCTTTGTTTCCTCCAAGCAGCAGGCATGCAAAGTGCTGTTCCGCTTCAGGGATGTGGCTCTGCGTGATTGGACGATTCGTTAAAAAGGCTCCTCTCGAGTTTTAACTGTGGTGATGGCAGCGCTGCGCAGGAAGACGTCAGGGGAAGATGCTCCTCCTGATATTTCAGTCTGACAAGTCTTTGAAAGAATAGCTGCTGTGATGATGCAATAAACCCCTAAAATATGTCTCTCCTATATGTGAATGTGCAGAAGCCTTTGTGCTATAGCCATGTTGTAGCTATATTGAATATATTGTGTTTATGTCGCATAGCTAGATTGATTTTACTTGGAGCAATAATGGCTCCAAATGTTGATCAAGTCTCCAGACTGAAGGTACAGGACCCAGGCAGATTAATGCACAGGCTACCATAAACTGGGGCCCTCTGATTGGCCAGGAAGTCTTTATTTATTTGTTTTTTACAGGCTCACATTTGTCTACTGTGGTGATACACAATTTGTGAGTTCATGACTGGTTAATTCGGGAAGGTTTCCAGGCCAGTTTTAGATTTTGGCAGAATATAAATTGCTCTTTGAAGAGTGAGAGAGTAGGCGGGTTGCAGTGGGCCACCACAACCCCCTTGGTTTGTGTGTAAGGTAAATGCTGAGGTAAGCTGAGCTTAGACGCAGTAATCTGATGCAAATGTAAATTATGTCTAAAATCCATTTCACCTTTTCAGTGTAGTAAACCACATGATTAATTACCTCTAAATAGTGTCAACCTTGAGTAGCATAAGTGCTTTTGTTTTTGCCATAACACATCCTTCTCCTCTTGTAAAATTTTCATAAGCTTATGTATGGACTGAGCCCTTTCTGTGATATTATGATATTGTAGCTAAATAAATGTTTATAATGCATGAACCTTTATGTAGCCCCCATTACTTTCATGATCTAATTTGTTCGATCTTAGGCAAAGCAGCCTCTCAATGGTTTGTAGGCATGGTTGTGCTAACAGGTGCACAGAGGAGCTAAATAAATATAATGAGCTAAATTTATTATTGATTGGTTTAAGAATGGTATTTGCACCCGTATTGGGGGTTCTACTCAAACTATAGCCTAGGGCCCCCTGATCATCTCAATCAGCCATGGGTGCAGGGATTTGTGCTTTGTTACTTTGTAACATGCAGGTTGTTGTTAATGCATGTCCAGACAGACTGACGAATGCTGAAGCAAATACACTGGGTCTAATGATATTTGTGGGATAGGCTTTCGTTTATTAATCATTATCATGATGCTGGGTATTGGAATGCTGATATTGTAGATGGCTGAGGTAATGACTTCCTGAACTGTCAGACGTTTGGATGAGTATTTCTCTTGGTGTTTTGACAAATCAGGACATTCATATACTAAATTAAATTAAAATCATACAGGGCAGTCTTTAATCGTTAAAGTTAATGACTGGCCAGTGCGTTTGTAATTTATTGTGTGTTATTTGCAATCACAATTATGGATGTGTGGGCATTCAAGTACTCGGTTAACTATTCAAGGTGCACGCTTATTTATGGATTCTTACCATCCATGGTAATGTCCATTTCAGGCCTGGACTACTTCAAGGACCACCTGGAGGAAGCTAAGTAAAGGAGGATAGGGTTAGCAAGCAGATAAAACACATTACTCCTGAGCTTGTGGGGAAATAGACCACTATATAGAAATATGTACAATATGTAAATATGTTTGCACAAATAGACTTGACGTTGTGAGATATGCAAATGATTCAGGTGTCCCGCTTGGCCGTGTATGTGACATAAGCAAGGCTAGCCCTTATCACTGTACCTGATTAACCCAACAGCCACGAATGCAGACATTCAGAGAGCAGTGAAGCCCTCTATGAGTCATCCTGTTAGTGTCCGCACCATTGACAGATGATTGCATGACGCAGGACTACATGCAGACATAACTGCCCTTAACACCACATCAACATCACCAAAGACTGCAACGGTGTCGTGCCAGACTGTCATGGAGTGAATCAGAATTGTAGCAGGTCATCTTCAATGACAAGTTCACAGGACACGATTAGGAACCTCTACAACTCCATGCTAAGACTTATGTAGTATGTAGACTTTAGTAGACATGGTGATCTGACGCCATACTGAGAGACACTACTTCTGTATGTGTAGCTCAATAAATATACCTCTATCTTCCTTCCCAATAGCATTGCAGAGGGCACTGCAGTTCCACACTTCTGGGAGCAGCTATTCTTTGTGTAGAAGAGCACACTGACCTGAGTGTGTTTACATTTGTGTAGAGGTTAAGTTAGTAAAGTTATATACTGCATATACTGTAAATGGTTAGGGAGTGTATGAACAAGTCATAAATTGCAGGGTCTGCCAGGTAGAGGCTTATTGGGTAAGGGTCCTGATAGGTGGCTACACTTCAAATGAATAGAGGAACCTCTTGTTGGTACAGCAAGCAGTGACCACAGGAGACCCCTTATTAATTTCCTGGCAGTGTCTGCGATGGGACACTGTTTGCTTTTTAAAGTGCTGGAGATGTGAGAGACTGGTGTATTTACTGTTTACGCTCCGCTCTAACACACCCACGCACCCAGCCGGAGTGAACGGAGTGTGAATAAAGTGTGTGTAATTAGTGCGAGACGCTGCAGTTCTTTAGGGAGGCCGCAGAGGTGAGTGATGATGTCACATCCTGTTTCCCCAGGAGCACGTCTCTCTTCCCAGTCTCGGTGGAGGACGCCAGAACCCTTCTGTTACTAATGAACGGAGCGTACGCTTGTTTGGTTAACGGCGGTTTGAATAGACGTTGTTATGCGAGAGACTTCTTGATAGCTTTATGACACCATTTATTTAATATTTGCCGTTGGATTTGCATGACAATGTATCGTTTCAAAAGTACCCTGAAGGACCCTTCAGACATATTTGCCACCTCCCGCTCCCTCTTGCCTTCTTTTTTTTTTCCTTCCCCTCTATTTATTTTCGCCCATTCTCTCCAAGCACTGTAATTTGATGACTAATCCTCCACTACTTTCAGATTTGTTTTCTCGTCAACAAAACGCTCCCTGCCGACAAATTATAAAGCTGTGCAATTTGTGCTTGTCAAATTTCCTGCCGTTTCACATTCACTTTTATCTGTTCATTTTTTGTTTATCACAGTTATTTCCCCTGGAAGGTTCTTTTTTTCCCCCACCCTCCGGATCCAGTGATATGAATTCATGTGAGTGTGGGGATTTGCTTAAAATCAGATCGCATGCCATTATGATTTATATGGAGTCCATGCTAATAATAAGCACAGCCCTCTCTTTACAAATGCCCCTTTCTGGTGCACTGAGTTTCACTATTCATTTTCCAGAGTCATTCTACAGTATGTGTATTGTGGTTTATGGGCCAGAACACTCTCGTCTCCAGTGGTCTCTCTTCTCCTGGCCTCTATTCTGTCCTCCTAAACTAATTTAGTGCTTAGAAATCGAGTTTCAGTCTAAGCCCTCCATCAGTGTAGCGTCCATTGCAACCCCTATAGAGAGGCCTAAAAAACCGCAGCTTTGTTTGGACTGCAGCATTTACCGGTGACCAAAAAGACCAAGAGTCATTTGTAGTGGTGGGAGCACTTGTCTAAGCTGTTCATTTTGCATTATTAAGTGTTACAGAATTGAAGCGTGCCCAGACTCCTTCCGCACACCATGTGATTTACACTTAATGAATGCTAATAGGATGAGTTGTAAAAGTGCGAGGAGAGTAACGTTCCTGTCTTTTCTCATAGAAGATAAAGACAAAGAGAAACGGAAACTTTTCACAACAGAGCCCATAATCCCACCTATGTGGCACCGGCACACTGGTAGACTAGCTGCTGTTCTCAATTGGATGCTTGTCATAATTGATGAAGACATTGAAGTCCAGAGAAACATTTTAGACATGCGCATTTGTTTTCAAATCTGAATCCGAGATGTGGAATGTGAGTGGTGATACAACGTGCTCAGGTCATTATCCCGCATATTACCGGGTTGAGTAAATTAAAATTTGATTTGTGGAGGGGCTGCTTTTTCGCTGCACTGGTGGATAACCCAGACGTGAAAAATGTGCCCCAGACTCTCATTTTCAGACCAGCCCTGTTTACACTTTAACGAGGAGAATTAATTAACCTCATTGATATTCCATGCCTACTACAACTCCAGCTGCTTCCTGACGCCCAGGATCCATCTCGGAGCCCACTTTGCTCTCTTTACACCAGTCAGCTGATCGGAGACCACTTTTGGTGCTTTTGCTAATGATGGCTGAAGACTGAATTGGGATGAGAGTAGTTAAATCAGTCACAACTGATATTTTTTAATATACTTTTATTAGTAAAAAAATGTTAAGTCTGATACAATGTCTATTTTGTCAAACCACAAAGCTTTAAAAGTAGCTACCTTGACTTTTGGAACTTCACTTGAGATGAGCATATTAAGAGCAGGGACAAAAAATCAGCTAATAACATAATATCACACAGTGTGAGCCCACGCTACTTCAGGATAGGTTTATTACAGGATCAGATCAGATTCACTCTTTCCCTCTTTCTAACATCCCATCAGGTACTTACCATTGATCTGGACCTGACATTGGTACATAGTATTACATTGTTGGCATCTGTGTCCTTGGGATGCGCCTCAGCTGCTGTATAAGAGAGTCTGCATTCTGAACTGCACCTGCTGACCTGGTCACTGCAATCAGACTAAACTGAACACACCTGCTCACTGCAATCAGACTAAACTGAACACACCTGCTCACTGCAATCAGACTAAACTGAACACACCTGCTCACTGCAATCAGACTAAACTGAACACACCTGCTCACTGCAATCAGACTAAACTGAACACACCTGCTCACTGCAATCAGACTAAACTAAACACACCTGCTGACCTGCTCACTGCAATCAGACTAAACTGAACACACCTGCTGACCTGCTCACTGCAATCAGACTAAACTGAACACACCTGCTCACTGCAATCAGACTAAACTGAACACACCTGCTCACTGCAATCAGACTAAACTGAACACACCTGCTCACTGCAATCAGACTAAACTGAACACACCTGCTCACTGCAATCAGACTAAACTGAACACACCTGCTGACCTGCTCACTGCAATCAGACTAAACTGAACACACCTGCTCACTGCAATCAGACTAAACTAAACACACCTGCTGACCTGCTCACTGCAATCAGACTAAACTGAACACACCTGCTGACCTGCTCACTGCAATCAGACTAAACTGAACACACCTGCTCACTGCAGTCAGACTAAACTAAACACACCTGCTGACCTGCTCACTGCAATCAGACTAAACTGAACACACCTGCTCACTGCAATCAGACTAAACTGAACACACCTGCTCACTGCAATCAGACTAAACTGAACACACCTGCTCACTGCAATCAGACTAAACTGAATTAACCTGCTGACCTGCTCACTGCAATCAGACTATACTGAGTGAACCTGCTGACCTGCTCACTGCAATCAGACTATACTGAGTGAACCTGCTGACCTGCTCACTGCAATCAGACTATACTGAGTGAACCTGCTGACCTGCTTACTGCAATCAGACTAAACTGAATATACCTGCTGACGTGCTCACTGCAATCAGACTAAACTGAACACACCTGCTGACCTGCTCCCTGCAATCAGACTAAACTGAACACACCTGCTGACCTGCTCACTGTAATCAGACTAAACTGAACACACCTGCTGACCTGCTCACTGCAATCAGACTATACTGAGTGAACCTGCTGACCTGCTCACTGCAATCAGACTATACTGAACACACCTGCTGACCTGCTCACTGCAATCAGACTATACTGAGTGAACCTGCTGACCTGCTCACTGCAATCAGACTATACTGAGTGAACCTGCTGACCTGCTCACTGCAATCAGACTATACTGAGTGAACCTGCTGACCTGCTCACTGCAATCAGACTATACTGAGTGAACCTGCTGACCTGCTCACTACAATCAGACTATACTGAGTGAACCTGCTGACCTGCTCACTGCAATCAGACTATACTGAGTGAACCTGCTGACCTGCTCACTGCAATCAGACTAAACTGAACACACCTGCTCACTGCAATCAGACTAAACTAAACACACCTGCTGAACTGCTCACTGCAATCAGATTAAACTGAACACACCTGCTCACTGCAATCAGACTAAACTGAACACACCTGCTGACCTGCTCACTGCAATCAGACTAAACTAAACACACCTGCTCACTGCAATCAGACTAAACTGAACACACCTGCTCACTGCAATCAGACTAAACTGAACACACCTGCTCACTGCAATCAGACTAAACTGAACACACCTGCTCACTGCAATCAGACTAAACTGAACACACCTGCTGACCTGCTCACTGCAATCAGACTAAACTGAACACACCTGCTCACTGCAGTCAGACTAAACTAAACACACCTGCTGACCTGCTCACTGCAATCAGACTAAACTGAACACACCTGCTCACTGCAATCAGACTAAACTGAACACACCTGCTCACTGCAATCAGACTAAACTGAATTAACCTGCTGACCTGCTCACTGCAATCAGACTATACTGAGTGAACCTGCTGACCTGCTCACTGCAATCAGACTATACTGAGTAAACCTGCTGACCTGCTCACTGCAATCAGACTATACTGAATATACCTGCTGACCTGCTCACTGCAATCAGACTATGCTGAATATACCTGCTGACCTGCTCACTGCAATCAGACTATACTGAGTGAACCTGCTGACCTGCTCACTGCAATCAGACTATACTGAGTGAACCTGCTGACCTGCTCACTACAATCAGACTATACTGAGTGAACCTGCTGACCTGCTCACTGCAATCAGACTATACTGAACACACCTGCTGACCTGCTCACTGCAATCAGACTATACTGAGTGAACCTGCTGACCTGCTCACTGCAATCAGACTAAACTGAACACACCTGCTGACCTGCTCACTGCAATCAGACTATACTGAGTGAACCTGCTGACCTGCTCACTGCAATCAGACTATACTGAACACACCTGCTGACCTGCTCACTGCAATCAGACTATACTGAGTGAACCTGCTGACCTGCTCACTGCAATCAGACTAAACTGAACACACCTGCTGACCTGCTCACTGCAATCAGACTATACTGAGTGAACCTGCTGACCTGCTCACTGCCATCAGACTATACTGAACACACCTACTGACCTGCTCACTGCAATCAGACTAAACTGAATATACCTGCTGACCTGCTCACTGCAATCAGACTATACTGAGTGAACCTGCTGACCTGCTCACTGCAATCAGACTATACTGAATGAACCTGCTGACCTGCTCACTGCAATCAGACTATACTGAGTGAACCTGCTGACCTGCTCACTGCAATCAGACTATACTGAACACACCTGCTGACCTGCTTACTGCAATCAGACTATACTGAGTGAACCTGCTGACCTGCTCACTGCAATCAGACTAAACTGAATATACCTGCTGACCTGCTCACTGCAATCAGATTATACTGAGTGAACCTGCTGACCTGCTCACTGCAATCAGACTATACTGAGTGAACCTGCTGACCTGCTCACTGCAATCAGACTATACTGAGTGAACCTGCTGACCTGCTTACTGCAATCAGACTAAACTGAATATACCTGCTGACCTGCTCACTGCAATCAGACTAAACTGAATATACCTGCTGACCTGCTCACTGCAATCAGTCTATACTGAGTGAACCTGCTGACGTGCTCACTGCAATCAGACTAAACTGAACACACCTGCTGACCTGCTCACTGCAATCAGACTAAACTGAACACACCTGCTGACCTGCTCACTGCAATCAGACTAAACTGAACACACCTGCTGACCTGCTCACTGCAATCAGACTATACTGAGTGAACCTGCTGACCTGCTCACTGCAATCAGACTATACTGAGTGAACCTGCTGACCTGCTCACTGCAATCAGACTATACTGAGTGAACCTGCTGACCTGCTCACTACAATCAGACTATACTGAGTGAACCTGCTGACCTGCTCACTGCAATCAGACTATACTGAACACACCTGCTGACCTGCTCACTGCAATCAGACTATACTGAGTGAACCTGCTGACCTGCTCACTGCAATCAGACTAAACTGAACACACCTGCTGACCTGCTCACTGCAATCAGACTATACTGAGTGAACCTGCTGACCTGCTCACTGCAATCAGACTAAACTGAATATACCTGCTGACCTGCTCACTGCAATCAGACTATACTGAGTGAACCTGCTGACCTGCTCACTGCAATCAGACTATACTGAGTGAACCTGCTGACCTGCTCACTGCAATCAGACTATACTGAGTGAACCTGCTGACCTGCTCACTGCAATCAGACTAAACTGAACACACCTGCTGACCTGCTCACTGCAATCAGACTATACTGAGTGAACCTGCTGACCTGCTCACTGCAATCAGACTAAACTGAATATACCTGCTGACCTGCTCACTGCAATCAGACTATACTGAGTGAAAACCTGCTACGGAAACCTGCTGACCTGCTCACTGCAATCAGACTATACTGAGTGAACCTGCTGACCTGCTCACTGCAATCAGACTATACTGAGTGAACCTGCTGACCTGCTTACTGCAATCAGACTAAACTGAATATACCTGCTGACGTGCTCACTGCAATCAGACTAAACTGAACACACCTGCTGACCTGCTCACTGCAATCAGACTATACTGAGTGAACACCTGCAATCAGACTATACTGAGTGAACCTGCTGACCTGCTCACTGCAATCAGACTAAACTGAATATACCTGCTGACCTGCTCACTGCAATCAGATTATACTGAGTGAACCTGCTGACCTGCTCACTGCAATCAGACTATACTGAGTGAACCTGCTGACCTGCTTACTGCAATCAGACTAAACTGAATATACCTGCTGACCTGCTCACTGCAATCAGACTATACTGAATATACCTGCTGACCTGCTCACTGCAATCAGTCTATACTGAGTGAACCTGCTGACGTGCTCACTGCAATCAGACTAAACTGAACACACCTGCTGACCTGCTCACTGCAATCAGACTAAACTGAACACACCTGGTGACGTGCTCACTGCAATCAGACTAAACTGAACACACCTGCTGACCTGCTCACTGCAATCAGACTAAACTGAACACACCTGCTGACCTGCTCATTGCAATCAGACTAAACTGAACACACCTGCTGACCTGCTCACTGCAATCAGACTAAACTGAACATACCTGCTGACCTGCTCACTGCAATCAGACTATACTGAATATACCTGCTGACCTGCTCACTGCAATCAGACTATACTGAATATACCTGCTGACCTGCTTACTGCAATCAGACTATACTGAATTGAACCTGCTGACCTGCTCACTGCAATCAGACTAAACTGAACACACCTGCTTACCTGCTCACTGCAATCAGATTATACTGAACACACCTGCTGACCTGCTCACTGCAATCAGACTAAACTGAACACACCTGCTGACCTGCTCATTGCAATCAGACTAAACTGAACACACCTGCTGACCTGCTCATTGCAATCAGACTAAACTGAACACACCTGCTGACCTGCTCACTGCAATCAGACTAAACTAAACATACCCACACTCCTCTCACTGCAATCAGACTAAACTAAACATACCTGCTGACCTGCTCACTGCAATCAGACTATACTGAATATACCTGCTGACCTGCTCACTGCAATCAGACTATACTGAATATACCTGCTGACCTGCTTACTGCAATCAGACTATACTGAATGAACCTGCTGACCTGCTCACTGCAATCAGACTAAACTGAACACACCTGCTTACCTGCTCACTGCAATCAGACTAAACTGAACACACCTGCTGACCTGCTCACTGCAATCAGACTAAACTGAACACACCTGCTGACCTGCTCATTGCAATCAGACTAAACTGAACACACCTGCTGACCTGCTCATTGCAATCAGACTAAACTGAACACACCTGCTGACCTGCTCACTGCAATCAGACTAAACTAAACATACCTGCTGACCTGCTCACTGCAATCAGACTAAACTAAACATACCTGCTGACCTGCTCACTGCAATCAGACTATACTGAATATACCTGCTGACCTGCTCACTGCAATCAGACTATACTGAATATACCTGCTGACCTGCTCACTGCAATCAGACTATACTGAATGAACCTGCTGACCTGCTCACTGCAATCAGACTAAACTGAATATACCTGCTGACCTGCTCACTGCAATCAGACTAAACTGAATATACCTGCTGACCTGCTCACTGCAATCAGACTAAACTGAATTTACTGCAATCAGACTATACTGAATATACCTGCTGACCTGCTCACTGCAATCAGACTATACTGAATATACCTGCTGACGTGCTCACTGCAATCAGACTAAACTAAATATACCTGCTGACCTGCTC
The DNA here is from genome assembly GCA_024036415.1 of Prochilodus magdalenae. Classification (NCBI taxonomy): domain Eukaryota; kingdom Metazoa; phylum Chordata; class Actinopteri; order Characiformes; family Prochilodontidae; genus Prochilodus; species Prochilodus magdalenae. Next base: position 1,109,847 of record JAMWET010002595.1, read on the forward strand.
ACTGCAATCAGACTAAACTGAATATACCTGCTGACTTGCTCACTGCAATCAGACTATACTGAATATACCTGCTGACCTGCTCACTGCAATCAGACTAAACTGAATGTACCTGCTGACCTGCTCACTGCAATCAGACTAAACCGAGTGAACTTGCTGACCTGCTCACTGCAATCAGACTAAACCGAGTGAACCTGCTGACCTGCTCAATGCAATCAGACTAAACCTAATGCACCTGCTGACCTGCTCACTGCAGGTTAGCTGACCTGCTCACTGCAGACTATTAATCAGATTTTTCTGAATTAATTGAACTTATGATAGTAAGTTATAGAACAGAACAATGGTGTGCATTGTACGTTCTGTCAGCTAAACATTGAATGAGTTTTACAATGCCCTAAAGAGCCAGCGGGAGAATCAAAATATCCATTCTCATCAGGATTTTGGGGGGCCAATCGTTGTGTTGCACCGAAAACATACATTTTAATCAGTTGTTTTTAATGGAATAATCTAATTTAACAATGTTCCCAGCTGTAATGGAATAGCATTACAATCAGCCCAGGATGATTCCCTTGTTATTGTAGTTCTTTTTCTTTTCTTTTCTCATTATTTTTAATTCTTTAAATTATGCTGAAAAGCATATGTACTCAGCATCAAAATACTGACATTTGACTTTATGTAGAAAAATAGAATTACTAATACAGCAGAGAAAGTGCCATTCCAAGCCCAGTTAATGCCATCATGTCCTGTGGCACAGCACTTAGGGAATGCTGATGCAATGCCAAGTCAAGAAGGAGTACTGCACCTTGATGCTGATACAGATGTACAACTGTGCTTTCCTCTAATGGGAATTGTTTTCTTATGAGTTTAACATTGATTCTAGCACATGACCCCTATTAGCTCAGCTGAAAATCTTATGGTTAAATAGAAAAAAACAGACAGAAAAAGAAAGGCAGTGCTTAATCTCAGGTGAGTGTGTTCATTATGTACGTACGTTAGAGAGAGATTCAGGAGGGCTGATGCCGTCACTGCACACAGAGGGAAATGCTGTTCTATGTGTGTATAGTGGCAGATATGAGGAGAGTCAGCTGTCACATGTGCTCATCATTATTACAGACAGACCTTCATCTCCCATACGCTGACTTTAAAAGGACATAAAGTGCTTTTCTTGCTGTCCTGCCACACAAGTGCAAACGTGGTGAAATCTATCACTCTGTTAGAACGTGTATTTCTTCTTTTTCTTTCTTTTTAAAAGGATACATGTGAAAGGTTGACTGGCTATTACTAACTGAAAGCTTTATACAGTCATTTCCAGTGCAATATTTAGCATATATGTAAACCATAATACCGCATGTAAACCATAATAATGCAAGACTTGCATTTGTTTGTTGGCTTCTGCACTGTTTATTTTTAATGTTTACTCCATGTATCTTTTGGACTGTGATCTTTCTATTCATTTTCCTCTGCTCAACTCTACTGAGATGCTATGGCTAGTCTTCAGCCGTAATCTATGACTTTCGGTTTATATGAGGTGGAGGAAGAAGCCCCCCAGTGTAAGAGGCCCCACCTTTTTTTTCTGCCTGAATCATGGAACCAAAAACACATTCACTAATACTGAAATTGGCATTCCTGGACTTTATTCCCCCTGCACACCTTTTGTGTGGCTTGGTTTGATATTTTTGTGATAAAATAACAGTGAAGCATGAATTTATATTCTGCTCAAGAAAAGTCTTAACAGTATAGGATTGTGTGCAGTTGCATAGAGGGTAAATAAATTGCTTTCAGAAAGAAGAGATTATTTACCTTGGGAGTCAAATGTAAACTTAAGCCTGTGGGGTAACACGTCCCCCCTGACAGGGGATAAAAGGCCCCTTAGAGCATTCTGCCTCAGTAATATTATATGGTTTCCTTTTTTATCATAAAGACACAGTTTTGTTTGTTAGCTTTAGCAGTTCTTTCTTATAATTAGGCAACATTGTATTCCTCTTCCTGGAGTAGAACATGTATGTGAGTGTGCAACCAAGTAACGTTGCATACACCTGCGATCATCATGCTTTTATTATAATCTTAATGACTAAATCATAAACAAATTTGATATTTCTAATGTTTCTGTTTGTCTTCTTTTATAGCTTATTACAATGAAGTGAATGCAGATTCCTAATTTTAGTGGTACAGTTTAAATAGAACAACTTTAAAAAGACTATATGACTTTTGCACATTGACTTTAAGTACACTAACAGTCAAAAGTTTGGGATCATTTTGTTGTATTTCTATTATTATTATTTATGTCCCAAACTAAGAGCCACAGATATATGCGGTGTATTAGAGTATATTTGTTTTTTAATGTTTTGATGACGATACACACAAGGTCGTATGTTTACTGTGAGGCACACGTCAATTTTAGCAGTTCAAACTTACACATTATTGTTTGTTGGAGACTGAACATGACTTAATGTTGATACTGTGAGTAATATAGTGTGTTGACACACTGTGCCATTGCAATACAGAAAAGAAAGTCAAGGTTGTTTAGCACTATATATATATATATATATATAATAAGACAAACACAGGAAACACCCCTTAGGCAGAACTGTGCATTCAGCACAGCATGGGGATTACAGCTCAGTCTTTCTATGCTTTCTGATGTTTCTGTTTGCCGGCCCTCAGCTTCTAGTCCACATCACAACAGATACCAAATCTTGCAATACAGTGTGGAAAGAATCTTTTGGAATGGGTTATGCGGCCTCTGCAGGTGTCTATGCTGCATCCATCGCAGTGTGTTTGAGTAATTGTGGAACCCATCAACCAGCCTTGAGGAGACAAGTCCTGAACTAACTAATGCACCAAAGTGACTGAGAAACTGTAATGGAGCTGGATTCTTTTTTCTTTTTTTAAGGAATTTGGAGCTTTTCTATTGGTCCATTTATCATGGGATTTTAGCATATTGTAAAAAGCAGCTGACGTTTCCAAATCTGTAAAAAAACAAAAACAAGTAAAGTACAAAACAACAAACAATGGAGATATAATGAGATATAATGTGGCTTTGTTCTTGAGATGGATGGATGGATGGATGGATGGATGGATGGATGGATGGATGGATTTGTATTATACATACACCAGCTGTACAGCTGTTATTTGTTATACATACAAAATTAGAGAATGGGTAGACCTTCCCTAAAATAATATGACCTGCAGATTGTTTGGTCTAATTCTGCAGAGCAGTGTAACTGCATACAATTCTGAATCTGTCGTTCCTTTTAAGCAAGTGTTTCAGACGGCATCTGTGATGGTGAAACAGCTAAACAAACTGGAATTATCCAAAAACAAACAGGATATGATCCAGCATGCAAGATGAGCTGACTGGCACAAACAAAACAACCTTAGGGTTAATCCAGTCCTGAACACTAAACAAAAAATTCTGAAGCTCATACTGCATCAGTGTTATGGCTCTGTCTATAATGCAAAAGGCTGTTATTTTGAAGGAGTTTACAGTAATAAAGCACATTAGGTAAAACGATCAGATCCTGTTTGCTTTACATTTACTGCATTTAGCTGACACTCTTATCCAGAGTCATCTACAAGGTTAATCATATTACAGGTAGGCCAGCGTAGTGTTAGGAGTCCTGCCCAAGGACTCTTATTTGGTGTAGCACAGCATAGTCACCCAGACCGGGATTTATTTTTCCTTTGTTTTGCAGCAAAACTCTCAAGAGTATATACCAACACATCTGGCTTAAATCACCAACATGAGAAGAGCTCTTTAAACTGAGGGTTAAAACACTTCACCATCATGAGCAAAGTGGCTCTGACACACAGCCTCTATTATCATTGCATGATTATATGTGATTGTATCTGATAGTTCTGTTTCTCTGTCTCTCAGGAGGATGAGCTTCACACTGATGGCACTAATGGCAGAGATCAGTCCGGGGTTCGGAAGTTTCTCTCTCAGAAGCACAAGAAGTTGCCATGGAAACCGGAGGTAAGGGCACATCGTTGCTCTCTGCTGTTGTTATGAATTTGGCTCTGTGATGATCACTGCGGCTTGTGATGCTTTTGACAGCTCCAGGTGTTCATGAAAAGCGTATGGCATCAGCCCAGCATTTTAAATCTGACATTAGTGTCACCACTGGATGAGATTTTAGGATCAATTATTCCCTAATTTAATAAGAAAGTTTGCTTCTGTGATCCACGTCATGGGCATAAGTTTATCTAAGGATGGTCAAGTCCAGGTTTATTTATATGCACCTTTTACAACAGATGTTGTTACAAAGCGGCTTTACAGAGAATCTGGGTCCAAACCCCCAGTAAGCAAGCCAAGGGTGACAGTGGCAAGGAAAAACCAAGAAGAGCCTCAGCAGGAGAACCAATCCTCCTTGGGGCGGCACTGTACAGCTAGACAAGCACAAAAACATAATAAAAGGAAAAGAATTTACAGTTATGTACAATATTGAATAGAGTAATCGATAAGTGTTAGAATCCTATTAGAGTAACAATAAGAAACACACTTGAAAGTCTAAATGAAGCTCACTCACTGTTACCATCGAGACCAGTGATCATCATAGTAAAAACCTATTACCCATTACTACTGCTAGAAGTCTATAGCAGGTATGCACAACCCCAGTCTTGAAGGGCCCATGCCCATCAGAGTTTGGTTACCTGCTCAGGCACATCTGATTGTATTCATCTGTTAATTGCCAGCTTCAGTGGGTCTGTTTGCACAGGTGGAACAACCAAAACTGAGGACTGGCCCTCCCGAACTGGAGTTGTGCACCAGTGGTATGTGGTAAAGATCAATTAGAAAGGATAGGAGAAGCATTCAGTGTTAGGTACATGTCCCTAGCAAGATTTTGGGAGAACAGACATGTCCCTGCCCATATTTGAGCAAAGTTGTTTGCATTATATGTGAAGTGAAGGCACATTATATAATTCTTCATATTAGGTTAACTACATCTCCAATAGGATGTGTTGGAAAGCTCAGATTTGACTGGCTGTGAAGAGGGGAATGTAGGGGGTAAGGGATTGGTTGTTGTGCCTCTACCAATGTTGAAACCAAACCTGCAGCCATGATCCACGTGCACTGTTGTTTACAACTCCAGGCCTGCAATTTGAGCGCTGAGCAGAACGCATAGTATTACTGGATTAAGCGGACTCAGCTTCATGGCCGTGTAGATCCAGTGCGCCTCTGAGGCTGCTGCGCTCCAGGCTTTTCTGCGTCTGCTGTTGTTTGAGTAAGATATCTTTGCCCGGTTCAGCTGCCTCAGGTTTCTGTTTCATTGGCTGCTGATTGGATTGAAGAGGCACACTTCATTCGCTGTGTGGTTTCTGAAAGCCTATTTGAGACGTCATTTCAGGCAGCTAGCAGTGCTGTGGAATTACCCTTCTAATCGTTGTTGCCTAGCCAGACGTGAGTGGAGCATGTGTGGTAATTTACTGTGAACTCAGAAAGCATTATGACAAATTTGCCCGTAGACTTCCAGCAGAATGATTGACAGCTAAGCTTGTTGCGCCTCATTTGCCACAGGCAAAAAGGTTAGTGATACAAACAACCCTCCTATAAATGGTGTGAGAAAGGACTTTCAGATAGAGTTGTAATAATGCTATAATGGTACAAGGGCATGATTATGCATGCCTGATATTTGTAATTCCCTTCTTGCATCACACAAGGTGACCCCAGTCTGGGAGTGTGAAGGCTGCCTATGTTGTCTACATTATATATGCAGACTGCAGTCTACATCTCAAGCCATGTCCTTATTTGTTCAGCAGCTCATTCATTTATAGAACAGATGTTTTCAGCCCATTATCTATGCAGCGTCTCAACATGTGGAGGAGAATTTTAGTCATTACAGCAACATTATGTAACAGTTTTACCTTAAAATGACAGATTTTGGATCATTTTGATGGTGCACTGACTTATAATATAGAGAATAGTGTTTCTCTCATTTCCACTCCAGGCTCAGAACATCTGCTTATGTGGCTTTGGAGGAGCATGCACAAGACCTTTTATGAGAGCTACTTTACACCACCATGCCACATACCAACTATAGGCCTTCAGATAGCAATAAGAAGAAGCTAGCTCTGTATTCCCAGTGTGGATATCATGTCTGTGAAGAGACTGAAGAAGATATTGTCAGAGGAAGCAAGGAGGAGAAAAAAAGAAAGCGACAGAGCAAGAGGAAATCATAGGTTGGCTTTTACTCATTAGTGAGGGCTCAAAGAGATGAAAGGATGCAGGATAGTCTCATGGCTAATGGGAAAACACTGAAAATCCAACAGCAGAGTCTACATCCCTGCCAGGGTTATTAATGAAAGATTGTGACATAGTGGGTGTGGCCATATCTGTGCCATTCCTGTCTCATGGAGTTTTGTAGTTTACCAAATGTCATCTAACCTCAGTCCCATTTCAGGCTAGAATGAATTCAATCAAATTCATGGCATGGCAAAAAGTTTGGTAAAGCTTTGTCAGTCTTACTCCAAATAAGCATGAAGCGGTTGCAGCTTCCTGTATTCCAACTGGGATTTGTGTTGGGATTAGACTACACAGTATGTTGGTCAGAGGTTAGGCAATCATAGTGCCATACATTTGTGCCGTACCTTGGTCAGGAGATTGGCAACACTGCGCGTTTGATGCCGACCACTCACATCTTTGTGTAAAGTCCTAGGTAATTTGGGGGGAGGGTCAAGAAACTGTCAATCATGGTGCAGAGTGCAGTGCATGATGCCGGTGGTTTTGTGTTCTGAAAAGTAAAAGAAAAAGCAATTGTAAAGCCATTCTGGGCGTCAGGAGGAGGAGGGTGTGGGCTGTCTGTTCGTCAAAGAGTACGTGATTTAACAAATGTGTTTACATGGGAACATTTTCCCTCTTCTTATCGTAGCGGTTTAAATGTAGTCAGCTATTATTCTGCTTTGATCAGCGCTAGCTGTTCATCTTGGTCCGTGTTTGTTGTTATTAAGATATATGTGACCTGCGACTCATTATTCCATGTGACAACTACAACAGCAGCATCCCTCTTACTCTTCACCATGTTTGCATACCAGAGAGCACTGTGTCATTTCATTGGTCGACTTCAAGGAGCATGACGCAGGGAATGCAAAACTAGGCAGAAACTCAGTACACTGACTAGAACTCAATAAGTCTCAGAGTGTCATGGGGACATCACCCTACCAGGATTTCACAACACTTTGCGTTTCTTTGGTTTTGCGCACTGACACACTCCTTGTATAAGTTGTTTTACATGGCATGAGATTTGTGAAGGACTGTAGTTCATAAATCCCAGCATAAGGAGATATGGCTGCTTTACAGCTGATATTGTCTTTGCTGGTGGTGTGCCATATTCCAGCTGCCTGGCAAAATCAGACCTTTTTTTTGCTGAAGACATTCGACGGCGAGATGAATGGACAACAAGGAAATGGGTCAAAACACCTCCCCTTGGAAAGACGTTCTGGTCCATTGACTAGATTAAACTTAAATGAGGTTTTTGGGCCTTCCGTTCAAAATTGCTATTTTTGGAGATACCGATGTTCTTTGGACAGCGACGATGAGAGGTTTGCCTTAGATCCCCCAAAAGATAATAGATTGTACTATCAGATCTGGGCTTACCAGCTGTCCATGCAAGCCATGTAGGGAGCCTAGGTAAGATTAGGGATTAGGTCATTTAACTTACAACACCACGGTAGATTAAAATGAGCATATAACCCGGGAAATATAATTTTAGTACTAGTTGACAGTTCATTGTGACCCCATGAATTTGTACATTTACCACCACTGTAAGTGAAAGTTTTCAACATAATAAGTGCATGCACTAGTGAACAATCAATGACTCGGTACCCTAAAGTCTCGTATGACAAACCATTGCATGTTGTCTGGACCTTCCTAACTGCTCAGTCAGTTGGTAAGTTCAGTTAGGTATCGTGCCTCTACGCATGAAATCAAAAAGGCACAGTGGTGTGTAACAGGTTAAAACATCGTTTACGACTATTATGGGTCTTAAGGTGGCCCCCTAACAACATCCCCAACCCCCAACTACTTACTTATCAGCCATGCCTGAAGGTTCTGCTCCCGGTAAAATCATTTATGAAAGGACAGGTAGCCAATGAAAGGAAGGTTTAGAACAGCGAAGTGCAAAACACAACACAATGGGTTACTATCTGAAGTTAATTGTCGAATGAAGTGATGTAACTGGAGAAGTGCGACCGCCGCTGCCACCACCCACTCTCGGCAAGAAAGCCCGGTTCAGCAGGGAAAAAAAGTGATATAAATAGAAGTAGAATAAGAGCTAGCAATTGGGGTAGGTGCCATCCTCCAACAAGCCAGGAGACGCTCCTTGCCGCAGAGCACAAATGGAGGACGTGTGAGGTTGCCTGAACTATGAGAAACTTTTACACTTATCTAGACTAGGGTGACAATACTTCTAGAACTGGTCTTGGAAGATGGACTTGCATTGTGTTCCCATGTGTTTGTCTTACTCATCCTTTAGGTGAATATAGAAAGAGGGTAAATTGTTTGTATACTCACAAGAAGAATGCTCCCCGTTTAAAGACATTCAGTGCATTAGGACTTTTAATGAGCTGTAGGGTTGTGTGGGTAGAATAGTGTAAAGATAGTCGATTAAAGCGGCCTGTATAGAAACGACCGCCCTTCAAGAATGTGTTGTAACAGACCTATACAGCATAATGGTCTTGTCTTGTAGGCCAGCTGTATGTTGGAGGACGTATTTGCCGAGTCCATTAGTGCGTCCTGTTCAAACAAACATGACTACTCATCAGGTTATAAAAGCTCATTGTGATGAAGCGACGGTAGCTCATGACTCATAACCACCTGATCTGATTACCACTTGTGTTAGGATGCTTGCTTTCGAAGGGACAAGGACTGTAGATTGACACTAAAACACCACTACATTTAACACAATTGGGATTCTTCCCTCTTCCGTCTGCTGGGGGCTCTGCAGTGCCACAGACCAGGAGTGCTTATGTCTGTTACACTCGTGCATTTCGGTAAGATTCTATAGTTATCACTACTAAGTGGTGTATGTGTAGTTAATAATATTATTTAGAGGTTTGAAATAATTGGCAGCATAATCATATAATTTCATTTCTTTGAGAAAAGTCAAGGATTGTTGTGTTTTGTGTTGTGTTGGTCCTGTCAGTGTGTGTAGGAACCTGTGGTTAGTGTCTGTAATCGCTTTGTGTTTCATAATCTCAAATGTACCTTATTATGTGGTTTCTTATGGTTTGTGTCTGTCTTCAGGAAATCTGCTACTGCTGGTTTTAGCTATGCTGTACCTATCTAATAATTGTATGTATCTTACGTGAGAGTCGGCTGTGAGTCTAGCTGGTTCGCTGTCACGTAAGGTCTGGTGTAGGAATGGTGTCAAAGTAAATAAACAGCCTCACTGCGGCTCAAGAACCTTGGTCCAGTCATGTGGGAAACCCTTTCAGTCTCCGTGGAAACGGGCGAATGAAGCAGGACACTGAGTTATCTGACATGCCTCCTACCGTCTTCCCCTCCAACCGAGGGGGGCCCCACACGTTCACCCCCTGAGGCCCTCTGCTCAAGGGGCCAGCACCTGAGGGCCACATGCGAGCAGCTAAGCATGCCCAGGACGACTACTCTAGAGGGCAGCTGTGCAGACGGCTGCTATTGTGGGGTGTGATGCGGCTTGATTGCGGCCTTCGGATTACTTGCGGGCTTTTCAGACTGTCGAGGTATAGGCTCTGCCTGAGCACGTTCGAAGTGCCTTTAGTTGTAACAAGCTATGTGGATTAGCAGATGGCATCACTGGCTATCTGACCGTCTACTCTCCCCAACACGCACACCCACTGTCTGTTGATTGTGAAAACACCACAGAGATCTGTAAGCCTCCTGAGAATTGCCCTCTGTAGCTTGTTTATTCAGTTACTAATCAGAGCGAGCTTCCAGGGTCATGAGTAACAAAAGTAATGAGGATGCAGCCGCATGTTTCACATGTTGCACGTATATGCGGCTATCATCCAGACGCACACATATATATGTTACATAAAAAAACACACAAATAATAGTTTGTCTCGGTCTGAGAATGTCTGAGAATTGCAATTTGTGTGCATGCTAAATGTGTAGCTAAACAACTCCACACAGTTTGAGGCACATCCTATGAGACCTAGAAACGCACTATAAGTGATGCTAACCATGAGCTCACCAACTACCAACCAATAGAATGAAAAGCTCCATAGTCCTGTGTGATGATATAGAAGCATGAAGGGTCTTGTCTCAGTTCATGAACAAGATGTTGTTGATGCATTGTCTCAATGTGGCTCATGGCGTAAACAACTCCACACCATGTTTTGTATCCTGGCAATTGTGTGTTACGATACACATGTAGTCTACCAGACACGGTTTCGTGTGGTGTAATGCTCCCTCCTTTGTAAACTAAACTCCACGTCTGGCGAATGAGTGAGTTGTGGGCGATATGTTGGGCCGGCAGTGTGAGATCTAAGGATAACAATGCGAGCTTGGTGTGTTCTGAATGCCCAACTCTCCTGCAGCCTAACCATCTTACCCACACAATATGACAAACATAGGTGATGTACGTTTAGGGAGGCTACAGCATGGCCTAACAACTTCACATGTGAGCGGGCCACATGTGTGATAGCTAAGTTCAACTAAAGGATACCCACATGGTGTGATGCACACAGAACAATGAGCATAAACTTTAGAAGTTGTTAGGATTGGGACTGTCGGTTTTATTCTTATGAAAATAAAGATCAGGGTCTTGTTGTGATGGCTAACAATTGTGGATTTGCATGTTAGTAAACAACGCACACAGTTTGATGCATGTGAGTGCAAGGATTGGAATAGATGTATGCCAATGACTTGTTTAGAGTAATGCTAGGTGGTTTGCTTTGATTTGCTATGTGGGCACGATGAGCTAATGTTTAGATAACAAATGACCCCAGCAGCACTAGTGAGGAGCCCACATGAAATGGGAAAAATGATATGTAGTTCACAGTGTGCATGCAGTTTTTGTGAATGATGCTGAATAGGGTAAGATTCTAACAGATCCTCACGCACCCAGATCTTGTGAGAGGAACGACTGCCGTGTCTAATTGATCTAGGAAGTGCGGAGTCTAGGGTGTGGATGCTAAATTGTGGTACGACGATAACAAAAGGTCACCAACAGAACGCCTGTATGAGGAGCAGTGCCACATATGACGCGTGCACCATGCATAGTGATCCTACCAGAAAGCTGCCAGTTTTTGTTGTAAATGCTCAATATGTACCTCTATCATAAAAGACTCCGTACCACACACGTGAGGCACATGCGTGATGATCTAGAAGAAGTGCAGTCTGTGTGATTGCGTAATGTAGCTAACAACTCCACACGTGAAGGGCACAATGCTGTGAGATCCAGCAGTGAGTCTGTGTGATGTGATGTATTACAATCCAACACACTGTGAGGCACATGTGTGATGATCTAGAAGTGCAGTTTTTGTAATGCTAATGTATCTAACAACTCCACACACTGTGAGGCACATGCGTGATGATCTAGAAGTGCAGTCTGTGTGATGCTAATGTAGCTAACAACTCCACACACTGTGAGGCACATGTGTGATGATCTAGAAGTGCAGTCTGTGTGATGCTAATGTAGCTAACAACTCCACACACTGTGAGGCACATGTGTGATGATCTAGAAGTGCAGTCTGTGTGATGCTAATGTATCTAACACCTTCACACCCCGTGAGGCACATGTGATGATCTAGAAGTGCAGTCTGTGTGATGCTAATGTATCTTACAACTCCACACACACGACATGCGTGAGATCAGTTCCACTCATCTGGTGATGTAATGTATCTAACACACGGCCACGCGTGAGGCACATTGATGAATCTAGGAAGTGCAGTCTGTGTGATGCTAAATGTTAGCTAAACAACCTCCACACACTGAGTGAGGCACATGTGTGATGATCTAGAAGACTGCAGTCTGAATGTGATGCTAATGTAGAGCTAACAACTCTCACACACGTGTGAGGCACCACACGTGTGAGATCTAGAAGTGCAGTCTGTGTGATGCTAATGTAGCGCTTACAAACTGTTACGCTGGTGAGGCATGTGTGATATTGATCTAGAGTTCAGTCTGTGTGATGCTACATTGTCTAACAACTCACCACCACGTCTGGCACATGTGATGGCTAGAAGCCCCACAGTCGTGGGATCAATCTAATCAGCAACCCCACACACGGGGAGGCCACGCGAATGTGATTCTAGAATTCTGATGTGATGCAAAATTTTTTTCCTCACCTTAAGCCGGAGAGTCTCACTTGGCATCAAGACGTCACTGTTTTCGGGTCAGAGTGGTCTAGGCAGAGACGCTTAGGAATTGTGTTCACACATGAATTGGGCTCTCATGTCAAGAGTTTTCTGACGTACTGGCAACTTGGATGCAAGCCCCCCAATGGGATCATCTCAGCACAGAGGTCAGACATAATGTGGCTTTTGTTAAAGGGCAATTTTCACGGAATTAATGTTAGAATATTCATAGATCTGTATTGCAATATATGTAATTAAATGGTTAAGATGTTAAACAAGGTCGCTTCTGAGTAGATCAGTAGACATCTCATGCATCCCACTGGTGATCTAGTCCTGTCCTTTGGCTCTTAAATTTGCTAACAGAGGAGTTTTACAGTGTTTCCATGCATGTCTGTGGGTTGGCCACAGTAATGTGGAATCAGAGCCTTCCTGTGATTGGTAGCATGCTTCCTTGCACTGTGTAAAAGATGCATGAGGCTTCCCTTATTGATGGAGGCCCGTTTTTACATAGTGAGGAGTAATAAAGGGATGGACTGAATTGTGACTTGTATGCTAATAGTTTTTATTCTTTTTAAAAACTTTATTTATAAGACGATGCACCGTCAGGTCACAGTTCGGTCACACTTTGGCTTCCTATTGTAATTTTGTGATATCATCGTTTATCGCAACTGAACAACAATTTTTTTAAAATTTTCTAGGGCAGTTTTTTTATTCTGCATAATCTGAGCACTGCAGATGCTCCAGAATACTGTTTATGTTGCATTACTGTTACTGGGAGCTGGGATTTGCTGGCTAGGTGAGCATTAACTTCTTACTGAGTTGCTGCCACTCCTGGTTGGCAACAATTACTGTTTACTGAGAGCTTATTGGTGTGGCATTACTTTTACTGAGTCGCCTGGATTGGTTGGCATAGTTTGTTACTGAGTCCTAGATTGGCTGGCAGTTACTGTGGTTTCTACTGAGTTGAGAAACAATTAGACTGAAGTTTTGGTTGGCCCCCAGGTACTGTTACTGCTATGCTGACTAGCATTGGTTGGCGCATTACTTGCTAACCTGAATGTGGGACATCGGTTGGCTCATTACTGTTACTGTATGCTGCTAGCCTTATTAGTTGCCACGTCACCAAAAGTTATGAAGTGCGAAAGACTGTTGGCCATTGTTGCTGCTGAGTGCTGATTGGGTTAGCAGCAGCTTGTTGCTTGCTGAGTGCTGATTGGTTAGCATTACTGCCTACGGAGTGCTGATTGGTTAGGCATTACTGCTACTGAGGGCTGATTGCTGGCTACCCTGCTTACTGAGTGCTGATTGGTTGGCGTATTACTGCTACTGAGGGCGTTGATTGGTTGGCATACTGCTACTAAGTGCTGATTGGTTGGCATTGCTGGCCACTAAGTGCTGATTAATGTGTAGCTGCTGTTGCTATGTGTGATTGATTGGCATCACTGCGACGAACAGATGAATGGTATTTCTGAGCTATGACCATTGATTGATTGGCCTAATGCTGCTGACGTGGCTGAGTGATGCCGATTAGTGTGTTGCTATGTGTGATGTGACAGTGGCAACACGATGCAACTGAGGTGCTGATTGATGGTATTGCTGTTGCTATGTGTTGATTGGTTGGCACGATCACTTGCTACTGAGTCAGCTGATTAACGGGCATTGCTGCTGCTATGTGCTGATTGGTTGGTATTACTACTGCATAGAGTGACCTGATTATAGTGTGGTCTACAGGTATTACTGTACCTACTGAACTGTGCTGATAATTTTAGCATCATAGCTATTGACAGCTGATTGGACGGTTACTGCCGCTTGCTAAGTGCTGATTGGCTAGGCACATTGTTCATACACTGAATTCTGATTGATTGGTATTACTGCTACAATGAATTGTGATTGGTTGCCATTGTTGCTACTGAGTGCTGAATGGAATATCTTTACTGCTACAGAGTGCATTTTTGGTTAGAGGCACTACTGCACGCTGAGTGCTGATTACTGTCATGCCATAGAAGGTGTTTTCAGGCAAGAAAATTGCCACACGTCACGAGGAGCCTAGGAGGGTTAACCATCCTAATCCTAATCTCTACCATCTCACTGCGGCTGATCACCTGGGTCTCTTAAGGCACATTTTTAATTAAATATGGCTACTGACAGACATGAATTACATTCGAGGGGAAAAACACTCTCTTCGATATCAATTTCACTGAGATTAATCCAGCATTTGGCCATTTTAGATCCATATTTAAGAATAGTAATCTGTGCTCGTCGAGCACGTCTGCCTCTCCGAAATTAATAAAATCTGTCATCAAAAGTAGCGACCCTGGCCAAAAAATGAAAAATTATCGATTATGACCTGATTTGGAAAACCCATGACCAAATAAAAGCTTGTGGATGATGTAGAAGCCACCATTAAGTTGTCACAATGACGGATACAGAGGCCCCCTATCCCCCCATACCACCACAAAAGAGATTGGATTTGATATGCTGGGGCGATATGAGACTCATTCGCCTCTGTGATTGTGATCCCTCTGAGTGAATCAGTTTAGTGGGTCAGCTGCATTAACGTGATGGTTTGGGCAAAAAAAATCTCAATCCGTACAAAAAATGTTGCCCCTTTTACATCAAAATATGCAGTTCGATCAGCCCCAGACTCTATAGGTCTGGAGCCACAGGCTAATGTAGCGAAGTAGTTGCATAAACGAGCGATGATTGTGTGATATGTGAGGACGTAATATGGTCATTAGAAGTCATTCAGAGTGGTTTGGCATACAAAATGACCTCTGTTCTAGGTGTCAGAATTGTTCACAGTGGTGGTAATAAGAGCCAGAAGTGGTTAATAAGAGCCAGACGGTTAATGCACTTAATGTCTAGCTTATGTTGCTAATATTTTACATTTCAGGCATTTAGCTGACCCTCTTATCCAGAGCGACTTTACAAGTTATTCGTATTACAGGCTTGGCCAGTGCTATGTTAGGAGCCTTGCCCAAGGACTCTTTATTCGTGTAGCTCAGCATTTTAGACTGGGAGTTGAACCCCTGTCCTCCACATGGGGATGGTAGCTCCCTGGTGGGTTATAGGTCATGTTAAAACCATTTGAGCCGACAACCAACCACCACTGTGTCCCCAAAGAGAATAAAACATGTATCTCCATTTCTGTTAATTTTTTACTTTTTAAGCCTCAATTGATCACATGAGCTGCTTTTTACACTGTGTGTGAATTTCATGAAGAATGGACCAACAGAAATGGTCCAGAACTGCTTGGAAAGACGTCTGGTTCCATTGACTTCCATTCAAATGAAATTAGCTTTTTGGCCTCTCCTGTAAAGTTGCCATTTTGGAGATACCTGTTTTTCTTTGGACAGTGACGATATACTACCTCATGCCTGAGACATTGTTGTATGATTTTATGGTTGTATGTTCTGAGATCTGAGATTTATTTCAGGTTTGCTACTATTTTACCAACACCAGCGCCACATATAAAAACTCACAAGACCCATGTAGGTTCACTGCTGGTTTTGGATAACTGTACAGTGACATGTAGACATGGTGACCCCTGGTTCTTGTGTGATTTGAAAGGTGGTTAGTAACGTTTTAGGCGCCTATAGATAGCACTGCATGAGGGGGCACTGAAGAGCTGCTACAGTGCAGGGAATGTCTCGTTCCATGTGTGGAAAACGGCTCCAGAGCAGATGTTAATGATTGGCTAAAAGGAGTGACTGCATGTGGGTGTGGCCAAAGACCATAGTGTGAAGGAAGTAGCTGAATCTGCAGGTGTATGGAAGCGTACGGCCATACGGGTTCAATAGCAGGGGCTAAAATCCCAGCCTACAGGGAATTCTCCTCGGAATTGTGCCAGGGAAGGCGTCCACCAAATCTGGCCCAACTGTGGAGTTCCTTGATGCAACAGTGTCTGAACAGAAAACGTGTTCAGTCCATGCTGGTTTGAATATATATATATATATATATATATATATATATATATATATATATATATATATATATATATATATATATATTAATATTTTGAGAACACATATTCCTTTATGGTAGAATTACAATGATTTTTCAAATTTTGTTTATTAACAGATGATAACAGTATAGAGAAATTTACAGAGTTAAAATCATTTACAGTGGTGGTGATGGCAACCAGACGTCCGCCTGCGAAAGCTCCTTCAGAAATGTTTCACACTAAGCGGTTACAAACCCGCTGCACTGTTAGTTTGAAACAGTGCTTGTGGTTTTTGGTTCCATCTGTCCACAAGCCAGTTTCCAGTAGGCTTATCCACATGGTCTGTGGCAGTGATGTTGTGTGGCTGGTGTGGTGCAGTAATTAATACCATTACTCTCTGAGGAGCTACCACCCCACATGGGAGACTGGGGTTCGCTTCCCGGTGCTGTGTTGCACCAATAAGAGTCCTTGGACAAAGACTCCTAACACGACATTGGCCTACCTGTAATACGAGTAACGCTGTAAGTCACTCTGGATCAGAGCGTCAGCTAAATGCCTTATATGTAAAGGTAAGGTTGATTTAGGAGAGCATGTCTGAAGTTCTACCAGCATTGAGATGAGTCATTCAGAGAGATGTGATGAGACATGGTTCTTTGGGGAGTAGCTTACTGACTCTTTACAGTGGTGGTGGTGAGAACCATGGCTCCCAATATAAGAAATTTGACATATATATATATATATATATATATATACGTATAGTGGAAACAACATTATGTAAATCTGAAAGCTCTTATATGGTCAGTGATCTCTGGTCTGCCCTCTAATGGGGGCCTCCAGTGAAACGCATAGCACATAGCCAACAATGCACGGCCATAGCAAGCAAATATAGCTGTGGCCTAACAGTTCACACACCAAACCAGTCTACTTGACCAGTGTACTTGACTCCAACTGGGGTAATGGTGCTTTGTGTGAATTTGAGTTTTGATATTTGAGTTTTGGCCAGATACAGGGGTTGGACAATGAAACTGAAACACCTGGTTTTAGACCACAATCATTTATTAGTATGGTGTAGGGCCTCCTTTTGCAGCCAATACAGCGTCAGTTGGTCTTGGGAATGACATATACTGCGTCCTGCACAGTGGTCAGAGGGAGTTTAAGCCATTCTTCTTGCAGGATAGTGGCCAGGTCACTACGTGATGCTGGTAGAGGTTCGTCCTTCTTGGTGGTATGCTGACATTACCCTGGATATCGTGGCTCTTGATCCAATTTAGCCATGAGACCTCCCACACTAAAATGACAGGTGTTTCAGTTTCATTGTCCAACCCCTGTATGTTGATTATGATCATACTAGCAGACAGTAAACTGTTGTGAAGGGACTCGCTCCTTACACAGTTCTCCTGATGTTCCTGCATCTTCAGCTCAGCTTTGGCTTTAGACCTGGAGATGCTGATTTCATACATGCTGAATATGAAAACTAGCACATGCACATGATCACAAGGCCACCTGGAGAGTGGGAGGCATTCCCTATTGGAGCTTTTGAGTTTGACGTGTGTATCTGCTTGGAGTAATGAGGCCGTTACCACAAGCAGTGAGAAGAAGCCGAAGAAGAAAAAAGCTGGCGTATGACTCACGTACTTAAAGCGGGACAACCAGCCAGAGCTTAAATTCACACTAGACCCGTCGCCGAGCCGGTTCCCGCCATCACTTAGCCGTTAGATTAGTTTTTACGCCTCTCCACACAGCCGACTGTTCATTGGCTTGTTATGGCGTTACTGAGGCGAGTTGACATAGATAGAGGATACTCATGAGTTCCACCTGTTCTTTCCCAGAGCATGATCAATCTTGCTCTCTTTCTTCCCCTTTACCTCTTCTACGCTCTTTCTTCCTCACTCCTTCGTTAGCGGCCTCTGATTTAGCCAAAGTGGCTCACCAGTAATAATGCTTTTTTTTAGGGGGACCTGATTGGCTCCCAGGGCTGGGGCCTTCAGTTAAGTCAGGAACTGTGGCTTCCATTCTACTATTGCCTTTCAATTACGTAGAGTGTTTGTGAAGCTTTTAGAGCTGTCTGTATTTCTGGATTTACATCAACCAGAGCTTAATCACACCAGGTGTAAATGTAGATAAGGAAAAGCCAATTATATGAACCCAATATGATTCCCTCTCCATTTTCTCCATTTTTGTTGAAATTTTTTGCGTCATTTGGTTACTTGAGCTGCCGTTTACATTCAGTGACAATTTCATGGTGACTGGATCAACACAAGTGGTTTACAGTTCCTTGGAAAAACAGTCTGGCTCCATTGACTTACCTTAGAACTAAACCAGGCTCTTGCCTTCTCCGCAGTCTGCGGAAAAAGCGTGGATGGGCAGCAATGATGTTTTAGGAGAACCTCAATTTCTGCCAGCGTTGAGATGTAAGCAGAGTCATCGGAGAGGTTTTTATGGGACATGGTCCATTGGAGAGAAGCTTTCCAAACAGTGAGTGGGAAGTTGGGCTCACAGTGTCAGCATTGCAAATATACAGGGGTTGGACAATGAAACTGAAACCCCTGGTTTTAGACCACAATCATTTATTAGTATGGTGTAGGGCCTCCTTTTGCGGCCAATACAGCATCAGTTGGTCTTGGGAATGACATATACTGCGTCCTGCACAGTGGTCAGAGGGAGTTTAAGCCATTCTTCTTGCAGGATAGTGGCCAGGTCACTACGTGATGCTGGTGGAGGTCCGTCCTTCTTGGTGGTATGCTGACATTACCCTGGATACCGTGGCTCTTGATACATCACAAAGACTTGCTGTCTTGGTCACAGATGCGCCAGCAAGCTGTTCACCAACCATTTGTCCTTATTTGAACTCTGGTATGTCACCCATAATGTTGTGTGCATTGCAGTATGTTGAGCAGAACTGTGCTCTTACCTGCTAACTGAACCTTCACACTCTGCTCTTACTGGAGCAATGTGCAGTTAATGAAGATTGGCCACCAGGCTGGTCCAATTTAGCCATGAGACCTCCCACACTAAAATGACAGGTGTTTCAGTTTCATTGTCCAACCCCTGTAGCTGCTTGATGAGCTATCTAAAACCGCCAAGGAACATATCGTCGCTGTCCAAAGAAAAACAAGTATCGCCAAAATGGCAACTTTACAGGAGAGGCCAAAAACCTCATTTAACTGTAATGCAAGTCAATGGAACCAGACGTCTTTCCAAACAGTTCTGGGCCATTTCTGTTGGTCCATTCATCATGAGATTCTGACAAAGTGTTAACAGCAGCTGCTCTGTTCACATGATGGATAAAAGTAAAAATGGACGAAAGTGGAGATACATGTTTTTCATTGGACAGCAACGATATACATAATGCTGGTTATGTAATGGGGACTATCTTGGCCTACAGCGCTCTGCACGTCCCCCTCCTCTATGACTACATAAAAAAGAAACAGATTTAAGTTGAAACTTGATATCAGAACTACCATAAAACCATGTGTGAGGCATCAGGGGACTTTATATTCATTTCTAAGCGTTGCTTTTAGAGGTGGACGTCTGGTTCCTATCACCACCACTGCAGTGTCCTAGGTCGGAGCATTTGACACCAAACCGCTCGGAATGAATCTGTTTACATCCTAACCAGTCTTAACTAATGGCTGGAATTCGGCTTTAGCGCAGTTATGTGTACGCAGACGTGGCAGCGGTGGCTGTCTTGGTTGTTTGCGACCGAGCGTTGGTTAAACTCCCATAGTGAAGCTGTACTGCATCAGCATTCTGAATACGAGCTTACTGCAGAGTGTCCTAAGCACCACCGGTGTCTAAGCAAAGTCGTGATGAAGAGAGAAAGAGTGGAACGCTGTGGAGGAAAGAGCATGATCGTCCGGCTCACGATGAAGTGAGTCCGGTAAAAGGGCCCACATTTCCTTAATGCACGGCATTAAGTGCGGCATGACGCAGTCAAAGCTCCAAAGCAAATGTGTTTTTCCCAGCGTACCTGTTCTCAGCATTACTGCCCTGACGCCTCGTCGGAGCTCTGTCTACCCGGGAGCAGCTGAGGGGAAGTGTGTTTGAGGTTACGAGAGATTTATACATGTCCTGTTGTCTGGTGTTGACCCGAGGAGGATGGGTTCCCCTTTTGAGGCTTGGTTCCTGCCACATCCCTCCCTCCCTGTCTGTCTGTCTGTCTGTATGTCTGGTCAGGTCCACATGTCACACAACGCCCCCTCTGGTTACTTCATGTCATTGCACAGCTCTTCCTGCTCCACCCTGGCTCCACCCTCTCCCACACCTGATGCTAAGCTGGACTCATTTGGACATCCATTAAGACTCCTTTGTGTGCCCTGCGTATTTGCGAAGTCCCTGTCCCCCCCTACCTGTCAGTGCCTACCTGTGTTTGGACCCCTGTCTCCCGGAAACATTGATAAACCCACTCTGCGTTTGCAACCTGCCACAACCTCCACCTTACACTTCCTCTCGAGGTTTCTTCCCTTTTGACCGAGGGAGTTTTTCCTCGCCTCTGTGGCCCTCGGCTTCCTCACTGGGGGCACGGACACCTGATTCTTCGTGAAGCTGCTTTGTGATACAGCTGTTGTCTTGACTCGCTCATCAGCAAAAGCATAGCTGCACCCAGAAGGAATCAGCCCACAGAATGAAACTTGGTGGGTGGGTTTGACATCGTGAGACATGAGAACGATGGTTTACCCTTTACGCTCGACCGCACGTGTGAGGTAAGCAAGGACGGGCCTTATCGCTGTACCTGACTGACCCGACAGCCACGCTTGCAGACATTCATCAAGCAGTGATGCCTCCATGACTCATCCTGTTAGTGCTGGCAGACGCCAACATGCCGGGTGGATCAATGGCCTCTCAGCACTAGTGCTTTTACTTACCGCTCCTTTAGAACATGATGCAAAAAGCTTTATGATAAATGATATTATTAGTAAAACAATGGAGGTTAAAAAGTTGAAATATGTACATGCATTTCAGAATCTCTCACTGGCAGCGCTCACTCGGACTTGCACAAATGATACAGATTTTTACAACTTTAAAAAAGGAAGTTATAACCTTTTATAAAATTTTTAAAAAGTTAACAAATGGAAAAATGCTCAACATGAGCTCCACATTTCCAGTTAACTAGGCTCCTTTTTTTAAGTTTGGATTTCTGCATCATTTTACAGTGTAACAGTGATAAAAGCCTCTGATGAGGTAATCAAACCCTCCTGAACACCCTAAACCAAAGGCCTTAACACAGTCAGTAACACGATTTTCCTTGGATTTCAATAGTGCGCCTGAAGTAGTGCAGATGCTTTAATATTTCTTCTATATTTTACTCATCAAAATAAATAAATAAATAAATAAGTTATTTAATAATAATTATAATAACAATAACATTAATAATAATAACAATAATAATAATAATAATAATAATAATAAGAATGTTATTGATAGTATAATAATTATTAAATAACTTATTTATTTATTTATTTATTTAAGTTATTTAATAATAATTATAATAACAATAACATTAATAACAATAACATTAATAATAATAATAACAACAATAATAATAATGCTGTTATTGTTATTGTTATTATAATTATTATTAAATAACTTATTTATTTAAGTTATTTAATAATAATTATAATAACAATAACATTAATAACAATAACATTAATAATAATAATAATAACAACAATAATAATAATGCTGTTATTGTTATTGTTATTATAATTATTATTAAATAACTTATTTATTTATTTGAGTTATTTAATAATAATTATAATAACAATAACATTAATAACAATAACATTAATAATAATAATAACAACAATACTAATAATGCTGTTATTGTTATTATAATTATTATTAAATAACGTATTTATTTATTTATTTATTGAAGTTATTTAATAATAATTATAATAACAATAACATTAATAATAATAATAATAATAATAATAATAATAATAATAATAATAATAATAATAATAACAACAACGACAACAATAATAATAATACTAATTATTGTTATTATTATTATTATTATTATACAACTTTTTTTATTGTAAAGATTCTAAAACGTTCTGATGTTTGTTGATTCACAGGATCCCGATCCCAGATGAGATCTTTTGGCCCCTCCCGTCAGTACATAACATCATAGGCAACACTGATTCATGCCATTTAACAGAGTGGCATCAATGAGAAGATTTTGTAATCGATGGTACACAACACGGTGATCATGCAAAACTAAACAAGCTCCGGTCGTGTTAAAAAGCTCCAGGCGTTTGCCAATTATCACTAAAGTAGAACAACATGAGCTGTGTCTTTGTGAAAATCACCAGTTAGATCTAGAAGGATGTGTAAAAATGAAAGTGGCTGACTGAAACCTGCATACGCTTCTAATTGTAATAGATAAATAGAGATGATTATGGCTTTGTTTGGTTAAAACACTGTTTATTTGGTTAAATATGATTGATGCTTTGTCATTCGTCTTTGTGTACGTGGGGAGAAATATCAAAAGTTTAGACAGGGCTATTCCTAGAAGGTGCTAGTGAAGAATGCTAGTAAAGGCATGCATGAATTTTTGCAGTCCAACTTAAACACCCTCTAAAATGGAACTCACAGGAGGATCAACCAGCTGTCTTAACTTGCAATAGAGATGGATATACAGGGGTTGGACAATGAAACTGAAACACCTGGTTTTAGACCACAATCATTTATTAGTATGGTGTAGGGCCTCCTTTTGCAGCCAATACAGCGTCAGTTGGTCTTGGGAATGACATATACTGCGTCCTGCACAGTGGTCAGAGGGACTTCAAGCCATTCTTCTTGCAGGATAGTGGCCAGGTCACTACGTGATGCTGGTGGAGGTTCGTCCTTCTTGGTGGTATGCTGACATTACCCTGGATACCGTGGCTCTTGATACATCACAAAGACTTGCTGTCTTGGTCACAGATGCGCCAGCAAGACGTGCACCAACAGTTTGTCCTCTTTTGAACTCTGGTATGTCACCCATAATGTTGTGTGCACTGAACCTTCACACTCTGCTCTTACTGGTGCAATGTGCAGTTAATGAAGTTTGGCCACCAGGCTGGTCCAATTTAGCCATGAGACCTCCCACACTAAAATGACAGGTGTTTCAGTTTCATTGTCCAACCCCTGTAGCTCTATAGAATATAGATATAGCAAATTCATATTGTTATATTTATATAATTTAAATTCTATTGGTCTGTGATGTAATCGTGACCTTGTAACGTAGCACATAGGACTATATGAACTTAAGAACTTTTTAGGTCCCTATGTTATGTACTTATGATAGCCTACGTTGCATACGTGCAACTTTTATCTCTTGTTCCTGCCCGGTTTAAAAGCTCTAGTTCTTTTTTAGTTGTTTTCTAAACAGGGAAGGATACTGTGGGTAGCTACAAGAACAAATCACAACCCCCAAAACCTAATGCCCAACCGTGACTCCACTGGTTTCCACTCTTCCCTGTGCTTATGTCAGCGCTGTGTTATTTTCCTGGATCCACAGTACTACGGATTTCACGATTTCTGACCCTGAACGGAGCTGAATCAGGTCTTTTATTGCATGGGATAGCCGAAACTGTGTGGAGCTGTAGGTAGCCCCGGAAGCAACCTTAATAAACACTGAATTAGAAATGTGCGAAGCTAGCATGGACAGTGCTAGGCTGGTTATCGCTAACAACTGGAAACCCAAAAGGTGGTACAGCTTTATTCAGCAGCTGGGATAACCTAAAACACCTAATGAGTCTTCTGGCTTACACTTACCAGCTCCAACTGATGAGAGTCTGAAACAGTACATACCCTGATACACCACATATACACTTGATGTAGCACAGGGTCATATTTCTCCATATCTCCACCTCTAATATGTATTTAGTGGTGTAAAACTTTGATCTCTTTTTCTGCACAGTGTAAAAGCTCTAGCTCTCCTTTCAGGTTACTGAATATTCATGATGGACCGACCAATAGAATTGCTCCAAACCTGCTTAGTAATAAACCTTGTTCTATCAGCTCCACTGCAGGTTAAAAAGCTGCTTCACCTTCATGTAAAGGTCCATAGTGTACTGTAAGTAGCGTGTTGGTGTACAGTAACTCAGTAAGTGTAATGCGTTAGTGTACTGTAAGTAGCGTGTTGGTG
The DNA here is from genome assembly GCA_024036415.1 of Prochilodus magdalenae. Classification (NCBI taxonomy): domain Eukaryota; kingdom Metazoa; phylum Chordata; class Actinopteri; order Characiformes; family Prochilodontidae; genus Prochilodus; species Prochilodus magdalenae. The sequence goes on from JAMWET010002595.1 coordinate 1,134,197, forward strand.
TACAGTAACTCAGTAAGTGTAATGTGTTAGTGTACTGTAAGTAGTGTGTTGGTGTACAGTAACTCAGTAAGTGTAATGCGTTAGTGTGCTGTAAGTATAGTGTTGGTGTACAGTAACTCAGTAAGTGTAATGTGTTAGTGTACTGTAAGTAGCGTGTTGGTGTACAGTAACTCAGTAAGTGTAATGCGTTAGTGTACTGTAAGTAGCGTGTTGGTGTACAGTAACTCAGTAAGTGTAATGTGTTAGTGTACTGTAAGTAGTGTGTTGGTGTACAGTAACTCAGTAAGTGTAATGCGTTAGTGTGCTGTAAGTATAGTGTTGGTGTACAGTAACTCAGTAAGTGTAATGTGTTAGTGTGCTGTAAGTAGTGTGTTGGTGTACAGTAACTCAGTAAGTGTAATGTGTTAGTGTACTGTAAGTAGCGTGTTGGTGTACAGTAACTCAGTAAGTGTAATGTGTTAGTGTGCTGTAAGTAGCGTGTTGGTGTACAGTAACTCAGTAAGTGTAATGTGTTAGTGTGCTGTAAGTAGTGTGTTGGTGTACAGTAACTCAGTAAGTGTAATGTGTTAGTGTGCTGTAAGCAGTGTGTTGGTGTACAGTAACTCAGTAAGTGTAATGCGTTAGTGTGCTGTAAGTAGCGTGTTGGTGTACAGTAACTCAGTAAGTGTAATGTGTTAGTGTACTGTAAGTAGTGTGTTGGTGTACAGTAACTCAGTAAGTGTAATGCGTTAGTGTGCTGTAAGTAGCGTGTTGGTGTACAGTAACTCAGTAAGTGTAATGTGTTAGTGTGCTGTAAGTAGCGTGTTGGTGTACAGTAACTCAGTAAGTGTAATGTGTTAGTGTGCTGTAAGTAGCGTGTTGGTGTACAGTAACTCAGTAAGTGTAATGTGTTAGTGTGCTGTAAGTAGCGTGTTGGTGTACAGTAACTCAGTAAGTGTAATGTGTTAGTGTGCTGTAAGTAGCGTGTTGGTGTACAGTAACTCAGTAAGTGTAATGTGTTAGTGTGCTGTAAGTAGCGTGTTGGTGTACAGTAACTCAGTAAGTGTAATGCGTTAGTGTGCTGTAAGTAGCGTGTTGGTGTACAGTAACTCAGTAAGTGTAATGTGTTAGTGTGCTGTAAGTAGCGTGTTGGTGTACAGTAACTCAGTTAGTGTAATGTGTTAGTGTGCTGTAAGTAGCGTGTTGGTGTACAGTAACTCAGTAAGTGTAATGCGTTAGTGTGCTGTAAGTAGCGTGTTGGTGTACAGTAACTCAGTAAGTGTAATGCGTTAGTGTGCTGTAAGTAGTGTGTTGGTGTACAGTAACTCAGTAAGTGTAATGTGTTAGTGTACTGTAAGTGGCGTGTTGGTGTACAGTAACTCAGTAAGTGTAATGCGTTAGTGTGCTGTAAGTAGCGTGTTGGTGTACAGTAACTCAGTAAGTGTAATGTGTTAGTGTGCTGTAAGTAGTGTGCTTAGAAATCAGCTCCACTGCATGTTAATAAGCTGCTTCTTCTTCCTGTAAAGGTCCACTCTGGAGGTTTTTAAGGTGGACTGCATAATCCCATGGGTGCTATTATATAGTTTGATTCTACAGTAAAGCATTAAGATAAAGAGAATGTTCTCTGAGCAGCCGTGCTCAAACTTTTGACTGGTACAGTAAGTCATTCCGGATGGTATGTAGTGTGGTCTAAATGCAGTAGTACTGTATTATGTAAGGTGGGGGCTGATGGGAAGTCTTACAGTAGTGATGCTCCGTGCTAGTCTTTTATGGCTGGGCTGAGGGTGGTAGCTGTGTATAGGAGTGTACTGCGTCTGGGTGTAGGTGTGTGGATTAAGGTCAGCTGGGGAAGCTGTGGCTGGCTGTGCTCCGCTAGCTCGCTATCCGCAGGGAGGGTATACGGATTGTAGACTGTTAAACATCTGTACTAACAGCGGAGGACAGCGCAGCACGCGCTATATGGCGCGTAAGCTCAGCTTACACAGCCAACGAGGTGCAGACAAGTCGAGGGACTTCTCATGATCTGGAGTGGCTCAGGGTTTCTCAGCCTTCCCAATGTTACTTTAGGCTTAGAATTAGTGAGAAAGAGCTGAAGGTGAAGTTCTAGGAACTTCATTCTCATCACTCTCACATGAGATGGTTCTTTAACGGATCTTTAGGTGGTTGCCCAACTGTGACGTCTATCAACATCTCATGGCAGCAGCTACTCAGGGCTGGTTTCCTCTCATTCCTGTGGTAAATGTTAGTGCTACGTTACTTTACTGGATCCACAGTACTATGGATTTCGCGATTTCCTGATCCTGGTTTCCTTTCCTGAACATGGAATAGCTGAAACTGTGTGGAGCTGTTGGTAGCCCCAGAAAACAACCTTTTAAACACTGAATGGTGTAAATGTGCAAAGCTAGCATGAACAATGCTAGGCTAGTATTGCTAGCAACTGCAAACCCAGTAGATGGCACCGCTTTATTCAGCAGCTGAGTTTACTCCATAATACCTAGTACAGACTATAATATACGGTTTTCAAAACAGATATTTCCCACAGTACCCTGAGACGTCCTGTCTAGTCCTGGTCCTGTTTGTCTCCGGTTTTCTCGGTGTCCCTCCTGTCTTATACATATTTCTCACCATCAGATAGAATAGCAGTCTAAGAGGTTCATTCTCCTAAAGTTCATTCACATCACTCCTAGATTAGATGGTTCCTCAAAGGTTTCTCAGTAAAGACAGTGGTTCTATCTACACTCGTCCTCAAAAAATAGCTGCACCCAGAGGGAATCAACCGAGAAATCAAACTTGGTGTGTAGGTTTTGTGTTCCAGAGCACATGTGAAGTCAGCAAGGACAGACTTTATTTACCTGACTGAACCAACAGCCATGATTGGTGACATTCAGCACGCAGTGATGTCCTCCATGAGTCAGTGGCAGTACCGTTGGCAGACGGCTGCACGACTGTGTGTACACCGACAGTGATGTCTTTGTCACAGGCTTTCTCGGTATCCCTCAGGTCACTTCCATGAGCCTTTGCTGTGCTGTCCTATGTGCTTTTGTTTATTTTGATTCTAGCTCCTCCTGTGTCTGCCCTCTTGTCACGCCCCTCACCTGTGCCTACTTGTCTCTACTGTGCCCCTTCCCAGGTGTTAGTCCTTGTGTGCGTATACTCCTGGTTGTGCTCTGGTGCTTGGTGTTTTGTCTTGATGCCAGTTTCTGTTTGTTTCCTGGTTTCCTTGGTCAGGTAGTTGTTTATTTATAGTGTCTTTGTTTTCTAGTTTTATGTTTCTAGTGATATTGGATCTCATAAAACATATAGACTAGCACTCGCGTCCTGCCTCCTTGTCTCATTCTCATTACACAAACATTGCTCATAAAGTTTGCTGTGTCAGCATACCCTGCTAGGAAGACACTACCATTGATGAACTAACACTGTGGTATTTTGGGTGCTGGTATGCTGGGCAGCAGCTGTTTACCTCTAAGTGTGCTGTAAGTAGTGTGTTGGTGTACAGTAACTCAGTAAGTGTAATGTGTTAGTGTGCTGAAAGTAGTGTTAGTGTACAGTAACTCAGTAAGTGTAATGCGTTAGTGTGCTGTAAGTAGTGTTAGTGTACAGTAACTCAGTAAGTGTAATGCGTTAGTGTGCTGTAAGTAGCGTGTTAGTGTACAGTAACTTAGTAAGTGTAATGTGTTAGTGTACTGTAAGTAGTGTGTTGGTGTACAGTAACTCAGTAAGTGTAATGTGTTAGTGTACTGTAAGTAGCGTGTTGGTGTGCAGTAACTCGGTAAGTGTAATGTGTTAGTGTACTGTAAGTAGCGTGTTGGTGTACAGTAACTCGGTAAGTGTAATGTGTTAGTGTGCTGTAAGTAGTGTGTTGGTGTACAGTAACTCGGTAAGTGTAATGTGTTAGTGTGCTGTAAGTAACGTGTTGGTGTACAGTAACTCGGTAAGTGTAATGCGTTAGTGTGCTGTAAGTAGCGTGTTGGTGTACAGTAACTCGGTAAGTGTAATGCGTTAGTGTGCTGTAAGTAGCGTGTTGGTGTACAGTAACTCGGTAAGTGTAATGCGTTAGTGTGCTGTATGTAGCGTGTTGGTGTACAGTAACTCGGTAAGTGTAATGCGTTAGTGTACTGTAAGTAGCGTGTTGGTGTACAGTAACTCGGTAAGTGTAATGCGTTAGTGTGCTGTAAGTAGCGTGTTGGTGTACAGTAACTCGGTAAGTGTAATGCGTTAGTGTGCTGTAAGTAGCGTGTTGGTGTACAGTAACTCGGTAAGTGTAATGCGTTAGTGTGCTGTGTGTAGCGTGTTGGTGTACAGTAACTCGGTAAGTGTAATGCGTTAGTGTGCTGTAAGTAGCGTGTTGGTGTACAGTAACTCGGTAAGTGTAATGCGTTAGTGTGCTGTAAGTAGCGTGTTGGTGTACAGTAACTCGGTAAGTGTAATGCGTTAGTGTGCTGTAAGTAGCGTGTTGGTGTACAGTAACTCGGTAAGTGTAATGCGTTAGTGTGCTGTAAGTAGCGTGTTGGTGTACAGTAACTCGGTAAGTGTAATGCGTTAGTGTGCTGTAAGTAGCGTGTTGGTGTACAGTAACTCGGTAAGTGTAATGCGTTAGTGTGCTGTAAGTAGCGTGTTGGTGTACAGTAACTCGGTAAGTGTAATGCGTTAGTGTGCTGTAAGTAGCGTGTTGGTGTACAGTAACTCGGTAAGTGTAATGCGTTAGTGTGCTGTAAGTAGCGTGTTGGTGTACAGTAACTCGGTAAGTGTAATGCGTTAGTGTGCTGTAAGTAGCGTGTTGGTGTACAGTAACTCGGTAAGTGTAATGCGTTAGTGTGCTGTAAGTAGCGTGTTGGTGTACAGTAACTCGGTAAGTGTAATGCGTTAGTGTGCTGTAAGTAGCGTGTTGGTGTACAGTAACTCGGTAAGTGTAATGCGTTAGTGTGCTGTAAGTAGCGTGTTGGTGTACAGTAACTCGGTAAGTGTAATGCGTTAGTGTGCTGTAAGTAGCGTGTTGGTGTACAGTAACTCGGTAAGTGTAATGCGTTAGTGTGCTGTAAGTAGCGTGTTGGTGTACAGTAACTCGGTAAGTGTAATGCGTTAGTGTGCTGTAAGTAGCGTGTTGGTGTACAGTAACTCGGTAAGTGTAATGCGTTAGTGTGCTGTAAGTAGCGTGTAGCGTGTTGGTGTACAGTAACTCGGTAAGTGTAATGCGTTAGTGTGCTGTAAGTAGCGTGTTGGTGTACAGTAACTCGGTAAGTGTAATGCGTTAGTGTGCTGTAAGTAGCGTGTTGGTGTACAGTAACTCGGTAAGTGTAATGCGTTAGTGTGCTGTAAGTAGCGTGTTGGTGTACAGTAACTCGGTAAGTGTAATGCGTTAGTGTGCTGTAAGTAGCGTGTTGGTGTACAGTAACTCGGTAAGTGTAATGCGTTAGTGTGCTGTAAGTAGCGTGTTGGTGTACAGTAACTCGGTAAGTGTAATGCGTTAGTGTGCTGTAAGTAGCGTGTTGGTGTACAGTAACTCGGTAAGTGTAATGCGTTAGTGTGCTGTAAGTAGCGTGTTGGTGTACAGTAACTCGGTAAGTGTAATGCGTTAGTATGCTGTAAGTAGCGTGTTGGTGTACAGTAACTCGGTAAGTGTAATGCGTTAGTATGCTGTAAGTAGCGTGTTGGTGTACAGTAACTCGGTAAGTGTAATGCGTTAGTGTGCTGTAAGTAGCGTGTTGGTGTACAGTAACTCGGTAAGTGTAATGCGTTAGTGTGCTGTAAGTAGCGTGTTGGTGTACAGTAACTCGGTAAGTGTAATGCGTTAGTGTGCTGTAAGTAGCGTGTTGGTGTACAGTAACTCGGTAAGTGCCATGCGTTAGTGTGCTGTAAGTAGCGTGTTGGTGTACAGTAACTCGGTAAGTGTAATGCGTTAGTGTGCTGTAAGTAGCGTGTTGGTGTACAGTAACTCGGTAAGTGCAATGCGTTAGTGTGCTGTAAGTAGCGTTTTGGTGTACAGTAACTCGGTAAGTGTAATGCGTTAGTGTGCTGTAAGTAGCGTGTTGGTGTACAGTAACTCGGTAAGTGTAATGCGTTAGTGTGCTGTAAGTAGCGTGTTGGTGTACAGTAACTCGGTAAGTGTAATGCGTTAGTGTGCTGTAAGTAGCGTGTTGGTGTACAGTAACTCGGTAAGTGTAATGCGTTAGTGTGCTGTAAGTAGCGTGTTGGTGTACAGTAACTCGGTAAGTGTAATGCGTTAGTGTGCTGTAAGTAGCGTGTTGGTGTACAGTAACTCGGTAAGTGTAATGCGTTAGTGTGCTGTAAGTAGCGTGTTGGTGTACAGTAACTCGGTAAGTGTAATGCGTTAGTGTGCTGTAAGTAGCGTGTTGGTGTACAGTAACTCGGTAAGTGTAATGCGTTAGTGTGCTGTAAGTAGCGTGTTGGTGTACAGTAACTCGGTAAGTGTAATGCGTTAGTGTGCTGTAAGTAGCGTGTTGGTGTACAGTAACTCGGTAAGTGTAATGCGTTAGTGTGCTGTAAGTAGCGTGTTGGTGTACAGTAACTCGGTAAGTGTAATGCGTTAGTGTGCTGTAAGTAGCGTGTTGGTGTACAGTAACTCGGTAAGTGTAATGCGTTAGTGTGCTGTAAGTAGTGTGTTGGTGTACAGTAACTCGGTAAGTGTAATGCGTTAGTGTGCTGTAAGTAGCGTGTTGGTGTACAGTAACTCGGTAAGTGTAATGCGTTAGTGTGCTGTAAGTAGCGTGTTGGTGTACAGTAACTCGGTAAGTGTAATGCGTTAGTGTGCTGTAAGTAGCGTGTTGGTGTACAGTAACTCGGTAAGTGTAATGCGTTAGTGTGCTGTAAGTAGTGTGTTGGTGTACAGTAACTCGGTAAGTGTAATGCGTTAGTGTGCTATAAGTAGCGTGTTGGTGTACAGTAACTCGGTAAGTGTAATGCGTTAGTGTGCTGTAAGTAGCGTGTTGGTGTACAGTAACTCGGTAAGTGTAATATGTTAGTGTGCTGTAAGTAGCGTGTTGGTGTACAGTAACTCGGTAAGTGTAATGCGTTAGTGTGCTGTAAGTAGCGTGTTGGTGTACAGTAACTCGGCAAGTGTAATGCGTTAGTGTGCTGTAAGTAGTGTGTTGGTGTACAGTAACTCAGTAAGTGTAATGCGTTAGTGTGCTGTAAGTAGTGTGTTGGTGTACAGTAACGCAGTAAGTGTAATGCGTTAGTGTGCTGTAAGTAGCGTGTTGGTGTACAGTAACTCAGTAAGTGTAATGCGTTAGTGTGCTGTAAGTAGCGTGTTGGTGTACAGTAACTCAGTAAGTGTAATGTGTTAGTGTAGTGTAAGTAGTGTGTCGGTGTACAGCAACTCAGTAAGTGTAATGTGTTAGTGTGCTGTAAGTAGTGTGTTGGTGTACAGTAACTCAGTAAGTGTAATGCGTTAGTGTGCTGTAAGTAGTGTGTTGGTGTACAGTAACTCAGTAAGTGTAATGCGTTAGTGTGCTGTAAGTAGTGTGTTGGTGTACAGTAACTCAGTAAGTGTAATGTGTTAGTGTGCTGTAAGTAGTGTGTTGGTGTACAGTAAATCAGTAAGTGTAATGTGTTAGTGTGCTGTAAGTAGTGTGTTGGTGTACAGTGCCTCGGACTAATGAATGAGCTTCTATTAAAGACTGGTGGACTGAGAGACACTAGAGTCTAGAGGAACTTCTACTGACACTGGAGAAGTATTTTATCCTGGGGTTCTCTACTTCTTCATCCACCACTGATTCCACCCTTCTTACCTGAAGTACAGCAATGCATGGTCACTTGTGGCCTTTCCAGAATCTATAATTACTTTGGGATTTGTGATGTCTTATTATAATGCATGAGTTATGTAATTGTAAATGAAGTAAGATTTATTTTCTTACATATTAAAAAGCTCCTGACCTCCATGAGGTGGACCGTGCTTGTTAAGTTAGTCTCAGACCTGACGTTCACCACACCTGCCCTGCCTAGTGGGAAAATATGGATGAACCTCACTCCATCATCCTGGACGGTAATACCGCATTTAGAGGCAAACTGCTCCAAACGTCTTTAGCCTCAGCTCGACCCCGTCCTCTGCTCAAGCATGAAAGACCTTGGCGATGGATCTGGAGGAGGAGAGGCGACCGTTTCCTCTTTTATTAATGCCACATTACACATTAGGCTCCTCGTGTACCGGAGAGGGCCACATCATTATCAGTTCTGGGAAAGTTCTACTGTTGAGTTAGCGTGCTCTTTTAGCGCGGGCTGCAGGAGAGGCTGTAGCATTTGCAGGAACACCTCTGCACTGACCATCTCCATGGCAACCGGATCTGCAATATTCATTGCCAAGCTCGTACAGTTTTGTGTTTTTTATTCTCCACCTGTTTGTACCGAAACCATTCATGTAAAAGGTCTAAGCTCTCGCACAAACGGCCTTTTTTTATTCTGCGTGTCTCTTGTCTTGACCTCAGCTCGAGCACTTTTCCCCCCTCACCTGCGGACAGCTAAAGTGCTTTCATAAGCGCTGTGTGCGGCAGGGTAAAAGCAAGCAGTGTTGGCGGCGGTTGCTAGGCTACTGAGGTACGGAGAGAGGGTCTCGAAAGGCTTCTCTGGTGGTGTTTAACGGCGCTCGTTGAAAGTGGAGCGAAAGAGACTCGCAGGCCTTCGCTGTCATCCCTCCAGCCGAAGTGAGGGGAATGAAAACTTCAGCCAAGAGCGTGGAGGGAAGAGCACAGCGACGGCACAAGCGTGGAGGGAAGAGCACAGCGACGGCACAAGCGTGGAGGGAAGAGCACAGCGACGGCACAAGCGTGGAGGGAAGAGCACAGCGACGGCACAAGCGTGGAGGGAAGAGCACAGCGACGGCACAAGCGTGGAGGGAAGAGCACAGCGGCGGCACAAGCGTGGAGGGAAGAGCACAGCGGCGGCACAAGCAAGGAGGGAAGAGCACAGCGACGGCACAAGCAAGGAGGGAAGAGCACAGCGACGGCACAAGCATTGAGTGAAGAGCACAGCGATGGCACAAGCATTGAGTGAAGAGCACAGCGATGGCACAAGCATGGAGGGAAGAGCACAGCGACGGCACAGGCATGGAGGGAAGAGCACAGTGATGGTACAAGCATGGAGGGAAGAGCACAGCGACGGCACATGCATGGAGGGAAGAGCACAGCGATGGTACAAGCATGGAAGGAAGAGCACAGCGACGGCACAAGCATGGAGGGAAGAGCACAGCGATGGCACAAGCATTGAGTGAAGAGCACAGCGACGGCACAGGCGTGGAGGGAAGAGCACAGCGACGGCACAAGCATGGAGGGAAGAGCACAGCGACGGCACAAGCGTGGAGGGAAGAGCACAGCGACGGCACAAGCATGGAGGGAAGAGCACAGCGACGGCACAAGCATGGAGGGAAGAGCACAGCGACGGCACAAGCGTGGAGGGAAGAGAACAGCGACGGCACAAGCATTGAGTGAAGAGCACAGCGACGGCACAAGCATGGAGGGAAGAGCACAGCGACGGCACAAGCATGGAGGGAAGAGCACAGCGACGGCACAAGCATGGAGGGAAGAGCACAGCGATGGCACAAGCATGGAGGGAAGAGCACAGCGATGGTACAAGCATGGAGGGAGGAGCACAGCGACGAAACAAGCATGAAGGGAAGAGCACAGCAACGGCACAAGCATGGAGGGAAGAGCACAGCGACCGCACAAGCATGGAGGGAAGAGCACAGCGATGGCACAAGCATGGAGGGAAGAGCACAGCGACGACACAAGCATGGAGGGAAGAGCACAGCGACGACACAAGCATGGAGGGAAGAGCACAGCGACGGCACAAGCATGGAGGGAAGAGCACAGCGACGACACAAGCATGGAGGGAAGAGCACAGCGATGGCACAAGCATGGAGGGAAGAGCACAGCGACGACACAAGCATGGAGGGAAGAGCACAGCGATGGCACAAGCATGGAGGGAAGAGCACAGCGACGACACAAGCATGGAGGGAAGAGCACAGCGACGACACAAGCATGGAGGGAAGAGCACAGTGACGGCACAAGCATGGAGGGAAGAGCACAGCGACGACACAAGCATGGAGGGAAGAGCACAGCGACGGCACAAGCATGGAGGGAAGAGCACAGCGACGGCACAAGCATGGAGGGAAGAGCACAGCGACGGCACAAGCAAGGAGGGAAGAGCACAGCGATGGTACAAGCATGGAGGGAAGAGCACAGTGATGGTACAAGCATGGAGGGAAGAGCACAGCGACGGCACAAGCATGGAGGGAAGAGCACAGTGATGGTACAAGCATGGAGGGAAGAGCACAGTGATGGTACAAGCATGGAGGGAAGAGCACAGCGATGGTACAAGCATGGAGGAAATAGCACAGCGACGGTACAAGCGTGGAGGGAAGAGCACAGTGACGGCACAAGTGTGGAGGGAAGAGCACAGCAACGAAACAAGCATGGAGGGAAGAGCACAGCGACGACACAAGCGTGGAGGGAAGAGCACAGCAACGAAACAAGCATGGAGGGAAGAGCACAGCGACGACACAAGCATGGAGGGAAGAGCACAGCGACGACACAAGCATGGAGGGAAGAGCACAGTGACGGCACAAGCATGGAGGGAAGAGCACAGCGACGACACAAGCATGGAGGGAAGAGCACAGCGACGGCACAAGCATGGAGGGAAGAGCACAGCGACGGCACAAGCATGGAGGGAAGAGCACAGCGACGGCACAAGCAAGGAGGGAAGAGCACAGCGATGGTACAAGCATGGAGGGAAGAGCACAGTGATGGTACAAGCATGGAGGGAAGAGCACAGCGACGGCACAAGCATGGAGGGAAGAGCACAGTGATGGTACAAGCATGGAGGGAAGAGCACAGTGATGGTACAAGCATGGAGGGAAGAGCACAGCGATGGTACAAGCATGGAGGAAATAGCACAGCGACGGTACAAGCGTGGAGGGAAGAGCACAGTGACGGCACAAGTGTGGAGGGAAGAGCACAGCAACGAAACAAGCATGGAGGGAAGAGCACAGCGACGACACAAGCGTGGAGGGAAGAGCACAGCAACGAAACAAGCATGGAGGGAAGAGCACAGCGACGTCACAAGCATGGAGGGAAGAGCACAGCGATGGTACAAGTATGGAGGGAAGAGCACAGCAACAGCACAAGCATGGAGGGAAGAGCACAGCGATGGTACAAGTATGGAGGGAAGAGCACAGCAACAGCACAAGCATGGAGGGAAGAGCACAGCGACGGCACAAGCATGGAGGGAAGAGCACACCGACGGCACAAGCAAGGAGGGAAGAGCACAGCGATGGTACAAGCATGGAGGGAAGAGCACAGTGATGGTACAAGCATGGAGGGAAGAGCACAGCGACGGCACAAGCGTGGAGGGAAGAGCACAGCAAGGCTGCAGAGCATAGAGGGAAGAGCACAGCAAGGCTGCAGCGTGGAGGGAAGAGCACAGCAAGGCTGCAGCCTGGAGGGAAGAGCACAGCAAGGCTGCAGCGCGGAGGGAAGAGCACAGCGACGGCACAAGCATGGAGGGAAGAGCACAGCGACGGCACAAGCGTGGAGGGAAGAGCACAGCAAGGCTGCAGTGTGGAGGGAGAAAGCACAGCAAGGCTGCAGCATGGAGGGAAGAGCACAACGACGGCACAAGTGTGGTGGGTAGAGCACAGCAAGGCTGCAGAGCGTGGAGGGAAGAGAACAGTGATGGCACAAGCGTATTTTGTCTTTTATTCCTCAATGCCAACATGAGCTGACTAGTCTAGTAGCAGAGCGACTTCCTGTAATTCTGTCTCAAAGCTCCTTGTTTATTAAGCTACCATACACCACATATCTACAACAGCCGGCAGCACCGATTCCTTGTAACAGCACCAAACGATCATAAAGGCTTTCTTACTCTGTGCAACGACAAGGCCAACATTCCAGGGCACACTTGGACTGTGATGTTCTGGCCTTCACACTTCATTCAAGAGTCCCCACGCTCTGGGCTTTTGTGTTCCATTTAAATGGCATTAGCTTAGCATATACACATGTAGCATGAATAGACGATCGTTTTGGTAATGCAGGTTTTTCAAAAAAAATGTTTTTTACTCTACATGTGTGGAGTGCTTTACTTGCTGGCTTCTTCTACGGATTAGAACAGTAAAGATGTATCTAGTGGACTTACCTTAGCCTAACATACCTCTACCGATCGGTAGAGATGGCACAATAAGGTTATGTTAAGTTTGACAAGCCAGCGAATGGGCACTAGAGAGTGCATGGGCTGCGGCCCACAGGTTAAGAAACCCTGATTCAGAGAATGTAGCATTTAGCATTGAGGACAGAATCTGTAGAGCAGTATTAAGGGGCCGGGGGTGACCAGATTCCTGGTGTCACTCCACCTCCACCCCTACTGCACCATCTGCAGGAACTGTGTGGGGATATTCAAGCAAACCTGACGCCCCGACACCATACTGAGAGACAGACTTCTGTATGTGTAGCTTAATAAATATTAATCATATCAGTCTAAATGCATCATCATTTGTTGTGCCTGGTCTCCTTTATCTTCCTTCCCAACAGCACTGCAACCCCACACCTCCTTCTGGGTGCATCTATTCTTTTGATGATGAGTGGATTAAGAGGAAAGTCAGACATGCAGGTCATTATAAGGCTTCTAATCTATGATTGGCCCAAACAATCACTCTTGCTCATGTTTACAAAGTGTACAAGATCAGGCTGGGATACAGCTTACAGAAAAAACGAGAGCAAGAGCTTTCTTTTTCTCATTCTGTGCATCCGTCCATTCCGCCCAACTTGGGGATTAGCGTGAAGGGTGAAATTAGAGAACGAAATGGCTGCAGCTGGAGGCTGGGGGTATTACCGAACCTGCAGGTTTATTTGTTTTGCCTATATGCAGAGTTGCAAATTCTTAGCGCAGAACTCCGGGATGTAGGGGGGGGGCGGTGGGCAGTGGGCGGTGGTGGGGTGGGGGGTGTTTTTCACACCACAAGCCAGCACAGTAAGGGTTTAGGGACCATGCCATCTTCCCTTCTGTCCTTCCCTTCAGACTTGTGCCAAGCGCATTCCCCGGGGACTGCAGATGGTTGACGGCACAGCTGGCACTCCAACCTGAATAAAAGACAGGTACACTGGACGGAAAGCGAAATGACAGCTCAAGCCAGTCAGGACAGCTGGAAGTCTAACTTAATTGAACAAATCAGATGAACTCCCACTCACTGTAACACGTTTCATTATTCCATTATGACATTCCCGGCCAATGGCTTCAGACAGCTGGGGGAGGATCAAAGCGTGCTGCCAGCAGCCTACCTGACCATCAGCTACTGCCCCAGGCGCGGAATCATTATCCGAAAAATATACATTAGCGTCTGATGTTCCTCAAATCTGCTAGTAAAATGTTAGAAGAGGTGTAGCAGTGTAGACTGAGCTATAGAGTGGCAGGCAGAAGTTTTGGCGCCCCTGGTCAATGGTTACTATGAATAGTTGAACAGGAATTAGGTAGAACCTGAACTGATCTCCAACAGGCAGAAAGATAAAGAGGACACATGTGATTCAACACTTGGACAATTTTTCAACACTATTAGAGTTAATAAAAGGAAAGAGCACCATGCACAAGTTTAGACACCCCAAGAGGTTTGACCTCTTGGACCTTAATTAGCTTGTTAGGGCTCTGGCTTGTTGACAATCACCATTAGGTAAGACCAGGTGATGGAAAGTCCGAAGCTCTTCCAAACCTGGTTCCAGCATTCAACAGCTCCTAAGCAGCTGCCCAGCACCGTGACTATCGAAATACCTGGAGAAGCTACAGTACCAGTCAAAAGTTTAGATACACCCTGTTCTGTCCTCCTTATACTGAGGGTATAATTTGACAGGCAGCCAACTCGTTTCCCATTGACCACACAAAGGAAGTGCAGTTTACTTGTTTAATGTAGCTGGGAAAAGGTAAAACTGAAAAACACAAGATCCAATAGGTTACATCTGTTCAAAATACAAAATGCTGATTTACAGGGGTTGGACAATGAAACTGAAACACCTGGTTTTAGACCACAATCATTTATTAGTATGGTGTAGGGCCTCCTTTTGCGGCCAATACAGCGTCAGTTGGTCTTGGGAATGACATATACTGCGTCCTGCACAGTGGTCAGAGGGATTGTAAGCCATTCTTCTTGCAGGATAGTGGCCAGGTCACTACGTGATGCTGGTGGAGGTTCGTCCTTCTTGGTGGTATGTTGACATTACCCTGGATACCGTGGCTCTTGATACATCACAAAGACTTGCTGTCTTGGTCACAGATGCGCCAGCAAGACATGCACCAACAATCTGTCCTCTTTTGAACTCTGGTATGTCACCCATAATGCTGTGTGCATTGCAGTATTTTGAGCAGAACTGTGCTCTTACCTGCTAACTGAACCTTCACACTCTGCTCTTACTGGTGCAATGTGCAATTAATGAAGATTGGCCACCAGGCTGGTCCAATTTAGCCATGAGACCCCCACACTAAAATGACAGGTGTTTCAGTTTCATTGTCCAACTGCTGTACATGGCATGATAACATCATAGTGGATAATTCAACATACCAACGATGCTTGAAATGGCTTAAACAGATGACCGATGAAACAGGATTTGAGGATCGTAAAGAAACATGCTAGATCTTTAGTAACAGGCCCCTACTGATGACGTCATCAGTAGAAGACAAGCAATAAATCTTGTTTACAATTCCACAAACTGACTGCAGGGGGGGTTATTATTATTATTATTATTATTATACTGCTGTATATCAAATAACTATATTCATTTCCAACACACACCCAATTAAATGATATAGCTGGTGATCTTAAAGACTCAGACAGGCTTATACTTAACAGCCCCAACTGATTAGAGTCTGAACCAGTCCATATCCTGATATACCCCATATACTCTTGATGTACCCCAGTATGATATTCCTCCATATCTCCACCTCTAATATGTATTTAGTGGTGTAAAAACTTTGATCTCTTTTTCCGCACAGTGTAAAAGCTCTAGTTCTCCTTTCAGTTCATGAATATTCATGATGGACCGACCAATAGAATCGCTCCAAACCTGCTTAGTAATAAACCTTGTTCTATCAGCTCCACTGCAGGTTAAGAAAGCTGGTTCTTCCTCCTGTAAAGGTCCACTCTGGGGGGTTTTAAGGTGGACTGTATAATTCCACGAGTGCTAGTTTATAGTTTGGTGACTTTTATTCTACAGTAAAGCTTTAAGATAAACAGAAGGAGAAGCTTCTATGAGTAGCCCTGTGTACGCTTTGTCTGACTCCTGAAAAGGTTATACCTATGATTAAAAAAAAAGGTTAAGGCTTCTTTCATCTGCCATCCATACAAGCCTGCATATTCTGGGAGTTTTATTTGATCAGTCTTTGTTGTTTCAAGTTCAAGTGGTTTTATTTGTCATCTCAGCCATGTGTACAGTACACAGTGAAACCAAATAACCAATAGACTACACAATACAATACAACATAAAGTGCATGTGTGCAAGTGTGCAAGACAATATACCATAAATACACAAGACAATAAACAATAAATACAGGGGAGGGGAAACATTTGGCCCCTAAGTAGTGGGAGCAGTAAGGTGCAGTGGTGTGTATTTGGTATAAATGTAAACATTAGACACTGTAAACACTGTACTTTGAATTTAGCAGTATTAGCTTAGCATAGACACTTGTAGCATGAATAGACAGACCGTTTGGTAACGCATGTTTAAAAAAAAAAAAAAAAAATTCTCTCCACATGTGTGGAGTGATTTACTTGTTGGCTTCTTCTATAGATTAGAACAGTAAAGATGTATCTAGTGGACTTACCTTAGCCTAACATACCTCTACCGATCGGTAGAGATGGCACAATAAGGTTATGTTAAGTTTGACAAGCCAGCGAATGGGCACTATACAGTACTAAGGTTATCCAGTTGGTAGAACAATAGCAGTAGACAGATTTTTTTTTTTTTTAAATACAAAGGAAGGTGAGGGAAGTGTGTGTGTGTGTGTGTTCAGTTCAGTCACTGATATGTTTGTTCAGACCATTGTTCAGTAGCCTAATAGCTTCGGGAAAGAAGCTGTTGCACAGTCTGGATGTGAGGGCCTGGATGCTTCTGTACCTTTTTCCAGACGGTAGGAGGGTGAAGAGGGTGGAGTGGGCGGGAGGAGTGTGTGAGGGGTGTGTGTGGTCATCCACGATGCTGGTTGTTTTGCGGCTGCAGCGTGTGGTGTAAATGTCCGTGATGGTGGAAAGAGAGACACAAATGATCTTCTTAGCTATCCTCACTACTCGCTGCAGGGACGTGCGATCCGATGCGGTGCAGTCGTGTCTCTGGGATGTACAGAGTGCTGCTGCTAGATTACTAGCTAGGTGTAGTAGAGGGTCCCATATAACCCCTGTGCTAGAATCTCTTTGTACAGGATCCAGTTGGAGATTTTTCCTCGTAGGTCTAGAGCTTTGCCTGGGGAGGCTCCTACCTATGTGGCTGACTTACATCATCCATATTTACCAGCTTGTGCTCTTAGGTCTAGTAAGTTAAATCTAATGGCTAATGTTCCTGTTTAAAGTCTCAAGGGGTTCGAGCATTTGAGGTAGCCCAGAATTGCTGGGGAAGAAAAGAAAGCCTTCATTGACTTACATTATAATGAGGTGTCCTGTAAAGTTGCCATGTTGGAGATACTGGTTTCCCCTTCGGCCAGTGACGATATAGCAGTAGTGACTCTAGAGCTCATACTGTATATAGGTCAGCCTGGAATGATGATACCGCATGGAACTTTGCTGACTCGTCTCGGCGTCTGCTGCCGAGGTCTCTCGCTCCTTCTCCCTCTCTCACTTTCCTGTGCGGCAGGCAGACAGACAGAGGCAGCAGGTGCTTACGCTGAAAGCTCCGGAGGCTTCCGCTGCCAATTACCCGTCATTAGGAGGCCATAAGTGAGTGAGAGCGAGGGAGTACAGAGAGAGGAGAGTCAGGGACCAGATGGACGACTGAAATCACATCTACTCTTGCTTGATTTTCTCGTGACAAAATGCTGCTTCTGCCGGAGACGCTGCTCCCGGAAAAGGAGGACCATATGCCGTGTGGCAGTGTTTATGCGAGATGCAAGATCGCGGGTGAGAGGATACAGTCCAGCCTAGTTAGATGAACCGATATGGGTGGGAAGGAAAGATGGGCGCTCCGTGTAGCTGAAGAAACATACATGGAAACCAGGCACACTTATATGGAGTTGGACCTTCCTTTACAGCTACAACAGCCTCCATGTGGCCGAGAAGTGTATCTGGGGGAACTGGTGGGCATTCTGTTGAAAGAACCTTAAGGTCAGCATTTGATGTTGGGCTCGCAATCAACGTTCCAGGGCATTCCGAAGGTGTTCGGGCCAGGGTTGTGTGCAGACCACTGGAATTCCTTCACAACAAAGACAACATGAATTCATGAAGCTCACCTTGGGTTTCAGGGTGGGAACTTTAGGGGGGAGGGTGGTCACTACTCCACCTACCACATGAATGCACCTTGTAGTTCTACATTTACAGACTGTAGTCCATCTGTTACTCTTTATACCTTATTACCCTGTTCTTCAGTGGTCAGGACCCCCATGGGACCACCACAGAGCAGATATTATGTGGGTGGTAGAGGTGGTGTGTTAGTGTGTGTTGTGCTGGTGTGAGTGGATCAGACACAGCAGTGCTGCTGGACACCTCATTGTCAATCAATCAATCAATCAATCAAAACCAAAACTATCCAGCTATCAGCGTCCTGTGGGCAACGTCCTGTGGGCAGTGTCCTGTGGATACTGTCCTGTGACCACCTATTAAGGATTAGAGGATGACGTATAATGATGTAGCATTAACTTCACCCTTTACTGTGAACTGAGGGGCCCGAACCCTGAAAAGAACCCAGATCATTATCCCACCTCAACCAAACTCTACTACCGGCACTATGCTCTGGCACCTGGCATCTACCAGATTCATCCATCAGAACGCCAAATAGTGACTCATGATTTATCACTCCAGAGAACACACTTTCACTTTACTTCATTTTCACCACAGTCTAGTGGTGGAGCTTTACACCACTCCAGCCAACGCCTGGCATTGCCTATAGGGCTGCTTAGCCATTGAAACCAATTTGATGTTGCTTTTGAACTTAGAGAGTGATGCAACCAAGGATAAAGACAGCATGCTACGCAGCTAGGGTTGCCACCCGTTCCGCATAATACGGAATCGTCCTTTATTTGGTAATTAAATGTTGCATCCCGTATTAAGCCAATATTTGTGCGATTTGTTCCGTATTTCCGTAAATGTCCGTAAATTTGTTCCGTATTTCCGTAAATGTCCGTAAATTTGTTCCTTATTTCTGTAAATGGCTGTAAATTTGTTCTGTATTTCCGTAAATGTCCGTAAATTTGTTCCGTATTTCCAGAAATGTTCGTAAATTTGTTCTGTATTTCTGTAAATGTCCGTAAATTTGTTCCGCATTTCCGGAAATGTCCGTAAATTTGTTCTGTATTTCTGTAAATGTCCGTAAATTTGTTCTGTATTTCCGGAAATGTCCATAAATTTGTTCCGTATTTCCGGAAATGTCCGTAAATTTGTTCCGTATTTCCGGAAATGTCCGTAAATTTGTTCCGTATTTCCGGAAATGTCCGTAAATTTGTTCTGTATTTCCGGAAATGTCTGATTTACACATCTGTCACACACACATGAATGATTACAATCTCTCTGACTCGCATCGCCCCCCGAACTAACTTTGCGCTTTGTTCCATATTACCATAATTGTCCGATAGACACGTGTCACACTTTCACCCAAACACCCCCAACCCCCAGAATCAGATCAAATACGGGACGCTATTTCAAACACATGTCACTAACACATGACCGCAGCCCACGTCCTTTATTTTTTTTATTTCTGAAAGGTGGCAACCCTATTGTCGGCACTTGGGGGTGCTGTTCAGTGTATATGGGAAATAGGACAAATAAGGAAAACCTGTCCAAAGAAAAGCTTGTATCTCCAGTTGTGTCGATATTTACTTCTATGCATCAGTTAAAGATAGCAGCTGCTGTTTACACTGTGTGAAAACGTCATGATGATTGGACCAACAGAATGGCCCAAATTGCATGGGGAAAAAAGTCTGGTTCCATTGACTTCCATTGACTTCATCCAAATAAAGTTAGGTTTTGGCCCTCTCCTGTAAAGGGCACTCTTGTTTTTCTGTGGACCTGTAAGTTATACGAGTAGGTTTACCCAGGCCTTTACCCGCTGCTGTGCTTGAGCAGCTTTGGTACTTAAGTACTTTGGCACTTTGTTACTTGTTTGGTTCTAAAGTGACTTGCTCACTTGGCACTTTGAGGTTCGCAGGTATCAACACCTGCAGTAGATTAGCTCTATATAGTGATGGATATAAACTGGGCCTCGCTCCAGAGGTCATGTAGTGCACATTCTGCTGTTGGAGCACAGAACAAGCTGGCCCAGGAAGAACATAAAATTTAACAGACAGTGCTCAAATAAAATATGACCGCTAGCACCGTATTCTAGCTATCGGTGTGTCGAGTGTCCTGAGGATGAATTAGAAAGGATGTCGGGAAGGACGTTTTAACCGCGTGCTTTTTAAATAGGCACGTTTGAAATGGGTAGCTTTATCTAGTGGGACAACGTATGTATGTATTCATTTAGACAACTCATGGTAATGAGAACGCTTCCCGTAATTATGAGTTAGTGTTTCATACTTGGGACTGCCTAACTCATAATAATACAGTGCTATGTCATAATTACGACTTTTAATACTATGTCATAATTACGACTTGTTACATCGTAAAAATTATATTCTACACTGCCTGGCCCAAATAAAATCAGCCTGACACTCGGATATATCATTGGACCACCTTTGGCTTTGATTACGGTGAACCATTGGCATTGTTTGAACATCTATCTGCATTCAGAGTTGAATTCCTTTTCATCACCATCCAGAGCTGATACTATACTGACGAAGGAAGCACGCCCCCAAGGGCTTCTAGTGGGGTTTAGGTCAGGACTCTGTGGTGGTCAGTTCATGTGTGAGGTTGATTAATTATGTTCCCTGAGCCACTCTTTCCTAATCTGAGCTTGATGAATCAACCAGCATTGAATTTAGATCCATTTGTTCACCAGTCGTGCTAGTGAACATACACACTAGGGGGCAGCGAGCACACTTTCCTAGAGTGGTGGGCAGCCCTATCCATGGCACTTGAGGAGCACTTCAGCCATTACTGTCAGTTCAGGGAATCTAACCAGTGATCTCTCGGACCCTCCTGCCTTGAGGTTTTGTGGTCCTGGCATATGGTTGTGTAACTCAACGTAAGTGTAATGTGTTAGTGTGCTGTAAGTAGCGTGTTGGTGTACAGTAACTCAGTAAGTGTAATGTGTTAGTGTGCTGTAAGTAGTGTGTTGGTGTACAGTAACTCAGTAAGTGTAATGCGTTAGTGTACTGTAAGTAGTGTGTTGGTGTACAGTAACTCAGTAAGTGTAATGCGTTAGTGTACTGTAAGTAGTGTGTTGGTGTACAGTAACTCAGTAAGTGTAATGTGTTAGTGTACTGTAAGTAGTGTGTTGGTGTACGGTAACTCAGTAAGTGTAATGCGTTAGTGTACTGTAAGTAGCGTGTTGTGTACGGTAACTCAGTAAGTGTAATGCGTTAGTGTGCTGTAAGTAGCGTCTTGGTGTACAGTAACTCAGTAAGTGTAATGTGTTAGTGTACTGTAAGTAGTGTGTCGGTGTACAGTAACTCAGTAAGTGTAATGTGTGAGTGTACTGTAAGTAATGTGTTGGTGTACAGTAACTCAGTAAGTGTAATGTGTTAGTGTACTGTAAGTAGTG
>JAMWET010002595.1:1160000-1190893 GCA_024036415.1 Prochilodus magdalenae
TACTACCACTACTGCTACTACTTTATTAATAATAATAATAAAAATATACATAGTCAGGATAAGTCAGGGTTTATATAAACACTATATTATTATTATTAATATTGAAATTATTATTATTAATAATAATAATATTATTAATAATATTATTAATAATAACAAGAATACTAATAACAACAATAATAAACATGCACATTTGGGATATTTTAGGGTTTATAAAAGCGCTATATATGTATTATAGATGTTATTTAAATACATATTACTGTTGTAATATGTTATTATTATTAATAATAATAATAAAAATAATAATTATATTTGCGTGCACACACACACACACACAGCCCTGTGGGGGCATTTGGCAATTTTAAGTTTTAGCATATCAGATCTATCGGCAGAGCTGGTCCCCACCAAACAAACGCTCCCCACCAGGGCAACAGTCCCCACCGCATTAGTGTGCAATCACATACATACACACACACATATGGGCTTTGAGGTGAAGGTCCTGAGTCTATATTAGAAATATAAATCAGAAATAGTTGCCCAGAGCTTTATGGGTAAAATATAGAGTATTAGGAGCAAACTGCACCATCCCATAATAACAATATGGCCAGCCCTCATTTCTATGCCCAACAACACTAGCAATTTACTCCACAATCTCAGCTATATAATGAAAAATTATACTGCCAAAGCGGATTTGTACTGAGGGGATTCTGTGCTGTTCCCCCGGCTTGTGAAAGGGAATTCCACAGAACACGCTCACCATTCCTGCATGACTCTGTCGCTGAGGTGTAGGTAAAGTCATTCAGAGTAAGAGCTGCAGAGCTCTATAAGAATGCCAGGCACTATACGACAAAGACATAAAGAGCGGGAGAAAGAGTGCGGCTTACAAGACTGGATTCGGGGGGGATACAATTCCAAGGGGATCTTTAAGTGAGACCTTTGATGAGACCCTCTGTACACTAATTGAGATGGCCAGTAAATGTATCAGTATAGTTACTGGCTTGTGGTGTTAAGGGCAGTCGTTGTAACCGCCTGCGTGCATGTAGTCCTGCGTTGTGCAGCCGTCTGCCAGGATGACTCATGGAGGGCATCACTGCTCGCTGCATGTCCGCAATCGTGGCTGTCGGATTCGTTGTTGGACAGTTTGTCGGTACTCTATATTTGGTGTCCCCAACAGTGTGCTATGGTCGTATCCACATGGCTGGTTGAGAATACAATAAGATGGTCGATAAAGCCATCCCACTTCCTACGAACCCTGCGATGCGACCCCTCTTACAACTGACCACTTCGCTTGCAAAGGATTCAACCAACACAACAGCACAAGTCAGAATGGAAGGCATGTGCAACAGCATGGTTGGTGTAGCTCAGCGGATAGCACCGCTACCTGCCAAGTAGCTACCACCACACGTGGGAGACTGGGGTTCGAATCCCAGGCTGAGTGACTATGCTGTGCTACACCAATAAGAGTCCGTGGGCAAGACTCCTAACACTGCATTGGCCTACCTGTGATATGATTAACCTTGTAAGTCGCTCTGGATAAGAGCGTCAGCTAATTACTTTAAATGTAAATGCATGGCCCTATATACTGTAGTCAGTCAGGTACAGCGATATGGTCCGTCCTTGCTTACGTCACATGCACGGTCGAGTGTGACACTAGAATCATTTGCATGTCTCACAATGTCAAACCCACCAAGTTTCATCCCTGTCAGTTGATTCCTTCTGATGTTTAGCCAAATTAGGTTGGAGGTGACTGAATTCAAAGATTGGGCGTTGTGAACTAGCTCCGATTGAGAAGTTGGACGATTGGATGAATTTCGGACATGTCCGAAATTTGGGTTTCACGAGACGATCTCTCACAGTCGCACCCAAAACCAGATACAAACAGTTACAACCACACAAAACACGGGCTAAAGAGTTAATATGTGCGGTACCAGCGTCCATATATCCATACTGTACGAGAGTGATGTCTTACGTTATCTGTGTAGATGCCTGGTCTTCTGTTCCAGTGCAGGCTAGTAAAGTGACCGAAGCTGTTGTAGCACAGTTGGTTGATTTGTGAGCGGCTGAATCCCAAAAGCCCTTCCTATGTAGTGCACTTTGCAAGCCTCTACACCAAAGCAGTTGTCCGGTATGGAACTGTGTACACATGGCTGAGTCCCAAATGGCTGTGCATTAGACATATGATGCACTGTTGGTTGCATGAGCCCCTTATTCTACCTGGTGCACTATGTAGGGAGCATGGAAGTGTTTGGGATACAGTCAGTGTATTTGCTCAGTACTCGGGCGTGCAGCGTACGGTTTTGAAAGAAACGGCTTCATTAGAAATCGACTGTAGACGGAGAAGAGCTGCCTGTATAGGCTGTTTCATGCGCAGTCTGAGTACCCATGTTGCATCATGCGGACGGTTTGTATGTATGCAGGTTTGCTACATACACATTGGGTGATTCAAACGTGCAACATGAGCTGTCAGCAAGCACTTCTCAAGTTGCACAGTGTACACCTGGCTTGCGATGGCTTTCTGAGGCATTGAAATGTTCAGACGTCTGGTTCCCATCAGCCATCAATCCACTCTGAACGATGTTCCAACTTACAGTGTACAGTAAATACATTGGACTTCCACTTTTGAGACAGCCAACCAGTTAATTCTCTGTTTCCAAACACGCAAAGTGTGCGTCTGTTTTGTTTGTTGCTTCTTGTTTGTGTGGAGAGAAACTGAGCTCCCTCCCTCCGAGCCACCATACCTCAAATGACTGACTCAGATCTGCTCAAAAATGAACACACACACACACATGCTTTCACATTCCCTGTTTAACGGCGCTCTCACTCTCTCGCCCACTGCTGCTCTATCTCCTTTGACGTTTTGGACCAGCAGGAGAAAAGGGCTGCCTTCGTCATGCCTGTCTCGGTTTAGAACGAGCAGATGAGGCCGACAGGTGAAGGGAGCTTTCCTCAGGGCTTCAGACGTAAACAGTCAAGATCATACCGCGCAAGGCTTCCTCACCTTCCTCCACAGATTGTGTTAGCAGAGAGAGGGAGAGTGGAGCGCAGACGGCGTACCTCTGAGAACAGGCCCACTTGCAGAAGGGAAGATAGGGGGCTTCTTGTTCATAAACATGGCAATGAGGTTCTCTGCTGTATGTGTATCTACAGCTCTGGAACTCAATAAGAGAGCACTCCAGTTTCTTAAATCAGCGTCTCCACATGTATAGCAGGTTCTTAGTGAGGAACCGAAGGCTGGGTTCTAGCTTTAATGGCAGATACAGTGAGCGTCTGGTTCATAAGAACAAGGTCCAGCAGCAAACACACAGGACAACACAGCTACAGACTGGCAGAGGGCCAAACCCACTCTCTACTGACCGTGATGAGCGCCACCTCATTCCAATGTCCCTTAACCACCGTAAGATGACCTCAGGTGACCTACAGAGAGACTGGCGAGCGGTGGCTGGGGTGAAATGCACAGCGAGCATGGTTCTAAAAACAGGCTTCTGGAGGTCATTAGTGATTTTCTAAATACACAGATCTAATACAATATCTGATCTGGAGTTTGGGAGACATGTTTCCAGTAGTGTAGAGAATAACACAGAACTGAGGAATTCTGGTCCAACACAAACCCAGAACCTGTACAGCTAGAGACACTGATCATTTAGAGGTCTCTTAGAGTTGTATATAACCTACTCAGTGTGTGATTTGTGTATAACTAGTTCAGATGCCATGACTTTTATTTTTTTGTTCAGGGTTTTTTTTTATTGTTTTCACATTATATCACAAAGAAAGGAAAAAGAAAAAGAAAACTCCACATAGCAAAACACATTCCCCATCCCCTAACTGTTATAATACCAGACAGAACAACATCATAGATGTATATATATATATATATATACAGGGGTTGGACAATGAAACTGAAACACCTGTCATTTTAGTGTGGGAGGTCTCATGGCTAAATTGGACCAGCCTGGTGGCCAATCTTCATTAATTGCACATTGCACCAGTAAGAGCAGAGTGTGAAGGTTCAGTTAGCAGGTAAGAGCACAGTTCTGCTCAAAATACTGCAATGCACATAACATTATGGGTGACATACCAGAGTTCAAAAGAGGACAAACTGTTGGTGCACGTCTTGCTGGCGCATCTGTGACCAAGACAGCAAGTCTTTGTGATGTTTTATTTTATATTTTTATTATTATTATTATTATTATTATTAATAATTATTATTATTTTTTTTAGATTATGTATTATGTCTCTCTCAGTGGACATGCACCTAAAAGGAAAATTTCAGACCCCTCCATGATTTCTAAGTGGGAAAACTTGCAAAGTCGCAGGGTGTTCAAATACTTATTTTCGCCACTGTATGTATATATATATATATATTATATATATTCATAATTTTGAAACTAAGCCCCCATGAAACTGAAAATCACACATAGTAATAACATCATGATGAATTTGAAGCGCATGATGTATGTGTGATATTATAACACGCTTTGCATTAAAAGATGAAATATGACATTTTTGAAGAAAATAGTTTAGATTAAATATAAGTATAACCATTGGACATTGAATGTACCCTGGATTGTATACGACTCAACTACTAAAGCTTTGATGCAGAATGTATTAGTATACCCTCATTCCCACTTGTACTATTTTTGCTAGGCTAATTTTATTTCGCCCTGAGCCATTTTTACAGTAAGATTGCTTTTCCTTGAGTAGGAGTTTAGGCTACACCACCCGCCTCTGGATATTACAGCCAAAAGAGGCCCAATTTAAGCCAGTCTCGGAACACTGGGAGAAGGAACTCTGTAGAAATGATAGGCTAATGTGAAGAGAGGTGTGAAAAAAAGAACAGCAGTTTTCCACTGAGCAAACATACAAACAGATAAAGTCTAATAAAGCCAGAGCAAAGTGACGACACACTCTTTAACACCTGGGGCTAGTTTGTTAAGCAGCTGGCTCCGAACTGTCTCTCACACATCTACACTTACTGAGCACCGGCTCTTCTGAAATCAATCTCTATAGTCTGGAGCTTTATAAGGAAGCAGCTCACGCTAGCGGCTAATGGGCCCATTTGGGATTCCTTAAGATTAGCTTGCCTGTTTATACAGCGCAATTAGCTGGCTAATAAAGGGGCCTTTTCGCCTTCATGCTGAATGATATTTTAAGCAGTGATGGCGTTCCTCTGTGGCATCACATGAAGTGTGGTAGAAATCGTTTGGATTACGTGTGTCACTTTCTGCCCTGTCCTGTTCATGTTAGTCTGTCTTATCTGGCTTTCTGTTTCTGTGTTGTCATGTCCATGTGCTGTTTGTTGCTCTAGTCCATGTGCTTCTGCTTGTTTTGGTTTTTTGCTCCTCCTGTCTCCGCCCTCTTGTCAGGCCCCTCACCTGTTTCTAGCTCCGCCCCTTCTCGGGTGTCTCTCGTTAGCCCTTGTTGTTTTATACTCCATGTTGTGCCCTTTGTTCTTGCTTGGCGTTTGTTCCCCTGCCGGTGTTTTGTTTCCATGCCAGTCGTTTTGTCTCCTTGTCCATTGGTTTTGTCTCCCTGACGGTTATTTGTCTCCTTGTCCATTGGGTTTGTCTCCCTGTCGGCTAATTTGCCAGTTCTTTTCTTTGGTTTCTTGTCTTTTTTACTGTTCATTAAAACTCTTACGCTTGAATCCCGTCTCCTCGTCCTGTCCCTGTGTAACAACGTGCTTATGGATCAGGTACACGTAGCGTGGCCACTTTCATAACCCCAAAAAGCAGGACATTCCACCGCCAAAAGAAAGACATGATATTAGAACACAATTAAAACCATAACCTAACCTATACAACACATAAACAATGCTCTACTCTCCTAATTGGGTGGAATGGATGATATTCGTGAGTCAGGCGGGAGATTACTAAGTGACTAGCATTTAGAGGGCTGACCTTCGTCCCAATGTCACGTGACCATGGTAACCCAATGAAATGCAAGGCATGTCTTTTGCCACGGAAGTGAGACGATGGCACACAGAGTACAGTATTGTTGGTCAGTGAACATTTTAAATAGTTCATCCTAAATGAGGACCAATAGGCGGCCGTCCAGGTACTGCACCATATGGAGTACTGGGAGTTGAAAAATCAGACTGTGCGGCCTAAAACCGGACATGTGGCTGCCCTAGCTTTGTAACTGTAAAACACTGTGAGTAGTTGTGGAACATAATACCTGTAGTACCCTGGGAACACAGAACCATAATAACATAAAGCCTTGAGAAAGTGCTGTATTGGCATCAAAGTACCTGTGGAATATTGGGCTTGGGGAACAACAGGTACTAGGAACACCGTTCCTGTGGAACATAGGGTGCTGGGTAAAAAAGAACACTGAGTACATAGGAAAAATGGATTTTGGGAATGTGGTACCTGTGAAACACAGCTTTGTGGATAACTAGAACATAGAGCCTGCAGATCAATGGGTCTGGGGAGTATACCGAGCAAAGAGTCATGGGAAAATAGTACCTGTGGAACATAGCGTCCTAGGAACATAGGGTTCTGAGAACATAACCCTTAGCACTTAAAGGCTGTGGGACATCAAATCCTGGGAACATAGCCCCTGCAGAACACAGGGTGCTAGGAACATAGACCCCTAGTAAGGTAGGGCTTGAGGAACATAGATTCTCAACAACACAGAACCCTGTCCAGGGATCATACTTAGATCTCTGGTTACATAAGGCCTGGGGAACGTAGACTACTGGCAACGTAGTACCTTTGGAACATAGGCCCATGGAAGGATAGGACCCTAGAGTCTCTAGAACCCTTAGCACATAAAGCCAGGGGAACATAGCATCCTGGAAAAACAGCCCCTGCAGAACACAGGGTGCTAGGAACATAGACCCCTAGTAAGGTAGGGCTTGCGGAACATAGAGTCTCAACAACACAGAACCTGGTGGCCTGTAGACTACTCGAAGCCCCTTGGGACACATAGGCCCCTGTGGAGATAGGACGAGTCTCTACAACACTATAGAACATAAATCCTGGGGAACATAGAATCCTGGGGAAATAGCCCCTGCAGAACACAGGGTGCTGGGAACATAGACCCCTGGTAAGGCAGGGCTTGAGGAACATAGAGTCTCAACAACACAGAACCCTGTAAATCATAGGGTCCAGGGATTATACTTAGATCTCTGGTTACATGAGGCCTGGGGACCGTAGACTACTGGCAACGTAGCACCTTTGGAACATAGGCCCCTGGGGAGATAGGACGAGTCTCTACAACACTATAGCACATAAGTCCTGGGGAACACAGGGTGCTGGGAACATATGTAGGGCTTGAGGTAGGGCTTGAGGAACATAGCTTGAGGAACTCAGCTACACAGAACCCGGAAAATTCCAGGGATCCTAGGTGTTCTCCTATAACACAGCATATGCTAACTGGAATACTAATGGCAGCTGAAATGTGATGGAGTGACTGATCTTTTTGATGATGTGAGCTTAAATGAATCTGTGTGAACTATAGATGTTAATCACAGTATTATTAACCAGGCTAATTAGCCCATGCGCTAACCGGAATATAAGTAGGGTCTAGTTTCAGGCAGAAATGCTAATTGCAGTGTGTGTGCAGCTATTTCAGCAGCCTGGAGTATGAGGTGTGATGGTGTGTAATCACAGAGCTGTACGAGCAGAAGTGCATTCTCAGCTCTTCAGGGAGCAGTCAGCCAAGCGGAGGAATGACCACTGCCCGCAGAGCATAACCCAAAATCAATAGGCATCTAAACAGAGCGACGTGCTCGTGTGTATCTGCACATTTAAATAGAGTTCAGGACATTATTCAGAGGAAGAGCGCGGCTGACCTCATGTAGACCACACACGAGATGATCTAAGATTATTGATCTGAAATAGAGATGCAATAACTAGCGTTCAGTGAACCGGAAAAACAGATTTGTGCTATGCTTTTATAGCTTAAAGGGCCCATATAGCATTGTGTTATTTCTTATTAGCACCATGGTAATGCTTCTGTGCACCACTAAAAGAGACCAAACTCACATGTGATTCAACACCAGCAGCATTTTGTGCATGGATGCTAAGACGGATTTCAAAATCCCTTTTTCGGTGAGAATGAAATTGGCTTTTTTGAAATTGGGTTTTTGATGTTCTGCATTTAAAGGAGCTATGTGTAACTTCTAATGGTAGGGTGGTGTATTGCAACCCTACTGAACTTGAACATAGGGTTCTGGGAACATAACCCTTAGCACATAAAGGCCATGGGACATCGAATCCTGGGAACATAGCCCCTGCAGAAAACAGGGTGCTGGGAGCATAGACCCCTAGTAAGGTAGGGCTTGGGGAGCATAGAGTCTCAACAACACAGAACCCTGTAAATCATAGCGCCCAGGGATCATACTTAGATCTCTGGTTACATGCAGCACAGTAGCATTTTGTGCATGGATGCTAAGACGGATTTCAAAATCCCTTTTTCGGTGAGAATGAAATTGGCTTTTTTGAAATTGGGTTTTTGATGTTCTGCATTTAAAGGAGTAATGTGTAACTTCTAAAGGTAGGGTGGTGTATTGCAACCCTACTGAACTTGAACCCACACTTTACTACGGTGGCCATCGGGCCTCCTATCGTTGCCTCAGTGCCCATTGTGGTCTTTATTGGCAGCAAGGATTCACTTCCTTAAATTTTTCTTGTGCCATTAGTGCTATGCAGTAAGTTCCATCCTCCATTTGTTTATATTTGAGTTCTCAAACTTTATATGGCATAGGATCGTTACCCTATATTAATGTTCTAGCTACTTACTCTACCCACCGAGCGTAATTGAAAAAATGTTATTATGTTTTTAATGTTAATTCGGGAAGGAATATGCTAGCTTCCTGTTTGAGTTTCCCAGTTCCACCTTAAATGGTGCTGCATTCAGACACCAGAGGCATTATAATAATACAAGCAGCTGGTGAATAAGAAGCTTAATGTCAGTGCCAGAGTGTAAATACTGCCCCATTTAAGGTGGAAGTGAACATTCAAACAAGCAGCTGGCAAATAATAAGCTGAATATCAGTGCCAGGATGTATATATTGCACCATTTAAGGTGGAAGGGAATTCAGTTTCACACCTGTGGAAGATGATATGTGAGGGGCTCATTCTAAGCTATAGTAGTTACAGGTAATTTATACACTAATGAATCTTACACACTGCTCCTTTAAAGCTATTGTATGTAAATGACATCTGCTCTGATTCGCTGCCTAAACCACTGCTTATAACTTAGAACTGTGTTTGGGGCGGGGCTACAGTGCTGTATTGAATTGGTGGATATAGGTAAACGGGTTGTTCTTTTTGTGTCATGTGACATGACAAAAGCAGTTCACTATAAGCAGACTCCAGCTTAATGTCCATATATGGACTGGTCAGTAAGTGGTCGAATCCCCTTTTCCATGATATGGGCCCTTTAAGGAAACCTGGAGAAAGTTATGGATTTGGGTCTCTTATGACTTCCACGTCATCTCTTTTAACTTCGGAGCAAGCGGCAAACAAGTTTTCCCAATCTTCCTCGTTCCTCTTCCCGCTATGACATAGGCGCGTATCCTCAGCCGCCCCTGTTTAACTCAGAGCTGAAGAAAGTCTGCATGCGCCCGAGAAGAAAGAAAAAAAAGAAAGAAAGAAATAAAGAGCAGAAAAGCTAA
Organism: Prochilodus magdalenae; assembly: GCA_024036415.1. Lineage (NCBI taxonomy): Eukaryota > Metazoa > Chordata > Actinopteri > Characiformes > Prochilodontidae > Prochilodus > Prochilodus magdalenae. Next base: position 1,169,623 of record JAMWET010002595.1, read on the forward strand.
TTATCGCTGCTGACTCGCGCTGCTCGCGCTCCGCCACAGTGACGCCGAATGTGTGAGCACATGAGGCTAATATGCAAATGCTGGAGTTAATTACGGAGGCCCTCGCTAACGAATGAGCTTAAACACTTGGCTAACTGATAAGGCCTGATAAGGCACTGTCAGTGTTCCTGCTTTTAACAGACTCTAGGCAGGCTGCAGAAAGCTTGGTCACATGGTTGCACAGCGTTTTGTCCACTGGGAACCAGCGTTTCTCTTCTATAGCTTTATTTAGGCCTCGGGTCTCTGGGGGACGAGTGTGAGTCAAGCCTAGGGTTGCCAGGTTTCTGGCTTGGTGCTGGACAGTCCGGTTTCGAGCTCCATTGTTTGTGTCTGTATATTCTCACATAGCTCCTGCAGATGGTGCGGTAGGGGTGGAGGTGGAATGACACCAGGCTTTCTGGGCATGTGATGTGTGACAATGAACTGTCCATCTTGGTGCTGACCACGGTGTCTCCACAAACGATTCGTTGGTCGTCTCCACCAAAACAAAAGCAGGACTCGTAACTGAAGATGACCCGCTGCCATTCTGAGGCACTCCATGCCAGTCGGACACGACACCACTGCAGTCTTTGGCGATGTTAAGGTGGTGTTAGGGACGGTCGTCGTAACGGTCTGCGTGAATGTAGTTCTGCGTCTGTGCTGTAAGTAGCGTGTTGGTGTACAGTAACTCAGTAAGTGTAATGTGTTAGTGTTCTGTAAGTAGCGTGTTGGTGTACAGTAACTCAGTAAGTGTAATGTGTTAGTGTACTGTAAGTAGTGTGTTGGTGTACAGTAACTCAGTAAGTGTAATGCGTTAGCGTGCTGTAAGTAGCGTGTTGGTGTACAGTAACTCAGTAAGTGTAATGTGTTAGTGTGCTGTAAGTAGCGTGTTGGTGTACAGTAACTCAGTAAGTGTAATGTGTTAGTGTACTGTAAGTAGTGTGTCGGTGTACAGTAACTCAGTAAGTGTAATGCGTTAGTGTACTGTAAATAGTGTGTCGGTGTACAGTAACTCAGTAAGTATAATGTGTTAGTGTGCTGTAAGTAGTGTGTTGGTGTACAGTAACTCAGTAAGTGTAATGTGTTAGTGTACTGTAAGTAGTGTGTCGGTGTACAGTAACTCAGTAAGTATAATGCGTTAGTGTGCTGTAAATAGTGTGTCGGTGTACAGTAACTCAGTAAGTATAATGTCTTAGTGTGCTGTAAGTAGTGTGTTGGTGTACAGTAACTCAGTAAGTGTAATGTGTTAGTGTACTGTAAGTAGTGTGTCGGTGTACAGTAACTCAGTAAGTATAATGCGTTAGTGTACTGTAAATAGTGTGTCGGTGTACAGTAACTCAGTAAGTATAATGTGTTAGTGTGCTGTAAGTAGTGTGTTGGTGTACAGTAACTCAGTAAGTGTAATGTGTTAGTGTACTGTAAGTAGTGTGATGGTGTACAGTAACTCAGTAAGTATAATGCGTTAGTGTACTGTAAATAGTGTGTCGGTGTACAGTAACTCAGTAAGTATAATGCGTTAGCGTGCTGTGAGTAGCGTATTGGTGTACAGTAACTCAGTAAGTGTAATGCGTTAGTGTACTGTAAGTAGTTTGTTGTATCTTCTACTGACACTGGAGGAGTATTTTACCCTGGAGATCTTTACTTTAACTCAGCTACTTGGCTTGTGCACTTCATCTGCTTCGGTTCAGTAGTGACTTAAAGCTTTTTTTACACACTGAAAATGAAATTCCCCTTTGAGGACCTTTGTAAAATGGATCCGGTGGGTGGGATGCATTTGTTGTCACTAAAAATAGATTTCTGTCGTCTGATCATCTGTAACTTATTGTAATAATTCCTATGTTGATTTGTGTTTTCACATTTTCTATGCGTTCTTGGCTCAGAGTCAGCTTGGGAACACAACAGTGAGTCAGCTGTGTGGGATTTAAATGCTTCAGGGAATAAAAAAATAGTTAGCATGTAAAAGGGCACATCATATTAATCAGCTCAAAGTATATCCACACAACAGGACAACAGGGGTTTAACATCCATTACCCGAACAGATACTGCACTTGTAGCTGCCTGATTCAGTGCTGTAGAACACAAAGTATCTGTTCTTCGACTCGAAGACAGTTCACTGGGTGCGTTTGTGTTTGAGTGACAGTAAGACTATGCCTAGGCAGCAGTACTGTTTTTTTCAAGGTAACCGAAATGCCCTTGCTTCTTGTGAAATTCTTCTCCTCTGTTCGTTAAGCTCAGATAGGAACGGCTCCCTGAAGGAGGTGATCTATACTGTTTCCAACAATGGTTGGATCGCAAATATTTTTCGGAATACTTCTTAGAAAGCTGTATTTGTTTGAGAAAACATAAATCACACTCACCACCACTCCCTCGCGTCATCCGTCTTTGTGCGAGCACTTTTTTTAGTGCTCTTGGGTTATTCTTGTACACACTACGGAATCAAAACCAAAGGTGACGTGGGTTTGTAATCGTTTTCGCCTTTACGTTAAGTGTGACATTTGTGAAATGTGTCCGGACGACAAGCTTCATTGGTTGGACCTGCGGGATCAGTAAGGCAACAAAGTTCGGAAGGAAGGATTCATTAGTTGGACCTAAAGGATCTACTGCTTTCGCTTTCTTATCCTGTATTTACTTTAATATTTCTTCAGAGATCCAAAGGACAAGATACATTAGTTGGACCTAAAGTATCTAAGATGTCAGGTAAAATCATCTATGGAGCAAAAAGTCTAATTGAACATGAAGGTTCTATCGAAAAAATATCTGGGGGGAATATGCATTAGCTGGACCTAAAGGATCTACTGTCTTCTCTTTATGTACCCTGCTTTTATGGTATGATATATTTGAAAGGACCCTATATATATTTGTAGGCCAAGAAAAAAAATTTGATTTACAAGGTAAATAACTCAACATAAAGGATCAATGGGAAATACCTATTAGTTGGACCTATAAGATCTATTTCCTTCACTTTGTCTCTTCTATGTTAATGAATCTGGAGGTCAAAATCTGGAGGACAGGCTGGATTAGTTAGAATGTAGGGATCTTTTAAAAATGGGTGGGCAAAGTGCATTTGCTGAACTTAAAGAATGTATATGAAAAAGGTTGGATCTAAAGGATCAGGCAAAGATATCATCAATAAGGAAAGCTGCATTAGCTGAACTAAGTGATCTATCTAAGTAATCAATTCAGAGGGCAAAATACACGAGTTGGATCTACAGGATCTGTTCTACATTTAGCCTGGCAGTTATGAAATGGATATGGAGGGTGAGTGTGTTAGTTGGACCTAAAGGATCAATATAAGATAAGTCAAGAAGGCAGACTGTGTTCAGTGAACCTAAGTGATCTATCTAAACAATTCATTCAGAGGGCAAAATACACAAGTTGGACCTTCAGAATCTCTGTGTCTCCTCTACATTTAGCCTGGCAGTTATGACATGGATATGGAGGGTGGGAGTATTGGTTGGACCTAAAAGATCAATATAAGACAGGTAAAAAGGCAGGCTGCGTTAAGTGAACCTAAGTGTTCTATCTAAACAATTCATTCAAAAGGGAAAAATACACGAGTTGGACCTTCAGGATCTCTGTGTCTTCTCTACATTCAGCCTGGCAGTTATGAAATGGATATGGAGGTTGGGTGTATTCGTTGGACCTAAAGGATCAAGCTAAGATAGGTCAAGAAGGCAGGCTGCGTTAGGTGAACCTAAGTGATCTATCTAAACAATTAATTCAGAGGGCAATATGCACGAGTTGGACCTTCAGGATCTCTGTGTCTCCTCTACATTCAGCCTGGCAGTTATGAAATGGATATGGAGGGTGGGTGTGTTAGTTGGACCTAAAGGATCAATATAAGACAGTTCAAGAAGGCAGGCTCAAATAGGTGAACCTAAGTGATCTATCTAAACAATTCATTCAAAAGGGAAAATTACATGAGTTGGACCTTCAGGGTATATGTGTCTCCTCTACATTTAGCCTGGCAGTTATGAAATGGATATGGAGGGTGGGTGTGTTAGTTGGACCTAAAGGATCAATAAAAGATAGGTCAAGAAGGCAGGCTGCGTTAAGTGAACCTAAGTGATCTATCTAAACAATTAATTCAAAAGGGAAAAATACACGAGTTGGATCTTTAGGATCTCTGTGTCTTCTCTACATTTAGCCTGGCAGCTCTAAAAGGGATATGGAGGGTGGGAGTCTTAGTTAAACCTCAAGGATCAAGTAACGATAGGTCAAGGAAGCCGGCTGCGTTAGGTGAACCTAAGTGATCTATCTAAACAATTAATTCAGAGGGCAAAATACACGAATTGGACCTTCAGGATCTCTGAGTCCCCCCTACATTTAGCCTGGCAGTTATGAAATAGATATGGAGGGTGGGTGTGTTAGTTGGACCTAAAGAATCAATAAAAGATAGGTCAAGAAGGCAGGCTGCGTTAGGTGAACCTAAGTGATCTATCTAAACAATTAATTCAGAGGGCACAACACAGGAGTTGGACCTTCAGGATCTCTGTGTCTCCTCTACATTTAGCCTGGCAGTTCTGAAATGGATATGGAGGGTGGGTGTATTAGTTGGACCTAAAGCATCAAGCTAAGATAGGTCAAGGAGGCAAGCTATGTTAGGTGAACCTAAGTGATCTATCTAAACAATTCATTCAGAGAGCAAAATACACGAGTTGGACCTTTAGGATCTCTGTGTCTCCTCTACATTTAGCCTGGCAGTTATGACATGGATTTGGAGGGTGGGTGTGTTAGTTAAACCTCAAGGATCAAGTAAAGATAGGTCAAGGAAGCAGGCTGCGTTAGGTGAACCTAAGTGATCTATCTAAACAATTCATTCACAAGGGAAAAATGCACGAGTTGGACCTTCAGGATCTCTGTGTCTCCTCTACATTTAGCCTGGCAGTTATGAAATGGATATGGAGAGTGGGTGTGTTGGTTGGACCTTAAGTATCTGTCTGCTGATTTTTTTTCTCTGTGTAATCAGAATGCACTCCAAGTGCTCCAGCCTCCTGATTATCTGCTCTGTTTTAAATTTCATGCATTTCAATCTGTAATCATGACTCTGTAATACGAGTATCAAATCCACTGATTTAATGTAATCTGTGTTAGTCCGATGCCATCAGGCCTCCTTCATTAGGGCTGAGCTGGTTTTCATGTTTATTTACCGGGGATGCTTTTGAAAAGTGAAGCTTTGACGAATGACGTGTTCCCTGAAAACACACTGATCTGATTTAAAAGCGCATCATTACATTTAGGGTTGTTTTCCTGAAAAACATTCCCACCCAAGTGCTCTTAGCTCGGGGGAGCACTGGCCGCTTAGCCTGCAGCGCCTTGTGGAGGTGGTTCTCTCAGAAATCCTACATGTTCTAGGACAAGTGCTTAATCCACGTCCATTAAACCTGCTCATGAAGCGAGTTAAACCTGCACCGTTAATCTGGGAGCAGAGCAGTTGGGGCTGCTGCGCTGGTCAATAAGGACCCTCTCCCACCTGCCAGCGCACGGCTGCAGTAAGATCAAGGCTGAAGAGTGAGGTGTTTGAGAGCTTGAGCTGAAGTGACTGTGACTAGGCTTCTCCGTTCTTCACCATTTCTCTCTCTCTCTGTGTTTTCTCCTGGTGTGGCCTGCGCTAGAGTCTCAGTGCACTCTGTGTGGTGAAGCAGAAGGTGAGTGGGACTTGCTTTCTTCGTTATGTGGAGTTTTTGTTTGTTCCTCTCATCTCATCAAAGCTTCTGCTCGCTCACTAACTGCAGGGAGTTCAGCGTGCTGTGTGTGCCTGTGTGTGTGTGTGTTGTGTGTCTGTATGTGAGTGTGTGTGTGTGTGTCTGTATGTGAGTGTGTCTGTATGTGAGTGTGTCTGTATGTGCATGTAGGTGTTGTGTGTGTGTGTGTGTGTGAGTGTGTGTCTGTGTGCATGTCTGTGTGTGTGTGTCTGTGTGCATGTCTGTGTGTGTGTCTGTGTGTGCATGTCTGTGTGTGTCTGTGAGTGCATGTCTGTGTGCATGTAGGTAGGTGTTGTGTGTGTGTGTGTGTGTGTGTCTGTGTGTGCATGTCTGTGTGTGAGTGTGTTGTGTGTTAGTTCGTCTGTGTGTGAGTGTTGTGTGTGTGTGTCTGTGTGTGTGTGTGTATGTGTCTGTGTGTGCATGTCTGTATGTGAGTGTGTTGTATGTGTGTCTGTGTGAGAGTGTTTGTGTGTGTGTGTGTGTGTGTGTGTGTGTGTGTCTGTGTGTGCATGTCTGTGTGTGAGTGTGTTGTGTGTGTGTCTGTGTGTGTGTGTCTGTGTGTGCATGTCTGTGTTAGTTTGTCTGTGTGTGTGTGTCTGTGTGTGCATGTCTGTGTGTGAGTGTGTGTGTCTGTGTGTGCATGTCTGTGTGTGAGTGTGTGTGTCTGTGTGTGCATGTCTGTGTGTGAGTGTGTGTGTCTGTGTGTGCATGTCTGTGTGAGTGTGTGTGTCTGTGTGTGCATGTCTGTGTGTGAGTGTGTGTGTCTGTGTGTGCATGTCTGTGTGAGTGTGTGTGTCTGTGTGTGCATGTCTGTGTGAGTGTGTGTGTCTGTGTGTGCATGTCTATGTGAGTGTGTGTGTGTCTGTGTCTGTTGGGACTCTGTTTGTGTGTGTGTGTGTTGTGTATCTGTTTACATGTCTGTGTGTGAGTGTGTGTGTGTGTGTTGTGTGTCTGTGTGTGTAAGTGTTTGTGTGTGAGTGTGTGTTTTATGTGTAAGTGTTTGTGTGTTGTGTGTCTGTGTCTGTTTGTTGGTATTGTGTGTGTGTGTGTGTATGTTATGTTATGTGTGTGTGTGTGTGTAAGTTTGTGTGTTATCTGTGTTTGTGCGAGTGATTGTTGTGTCTGTGTCTGTTTGTTGGTGTTGTATGTTTGTGTGAGTGAGTGTGTATGTTATGTTATGTGTGCGTGGGTGTTGTGTGTGCGTGTTCGTGGGAGAGTGTGGGTGTGTGTGTGAAGTCTGATAAACAGCTGTAAGTCTATTGTTGCTCATGCTGCTAGCGCTAAAGTGGCTAACTGCCACTGGTTCTGGCTCCGCCCCTCCATTCTCACTGCTGTCTGATTGGCTGTGGTCAGTGTGAGGTTGAGGGCATTCCTCTCACTCAGTGACTGTTGCTAATTGCTAATGCTCCCATTGCACGCTCAGTTGGCTGTGTGCGTGGGGGGGGTGGTCTGTCATTGGGGGGTCTTTTGCTTTATGTTTAATTCTTCACATTAATTTTTTTTTTCTTTGCTGTTTCATACTTTTATCTTTGTATCTCTTTGTGTTCTCTCTCTCTCTCACTCTCTCTCTCTCTCTCTCTCTCTCTCTCTCTCTCTCTCGCTCCCTCTCTCTCTCTCTCTCTCTCTCTCTCTCTCTCTCTATCTCTCTCTCTCTCTCTCTGTGCTTATGTAATGCTGGTGTGGTGCTGCTGTGCTGCTTGTTCTCTTCTCTAACTGCTCTGTGTATTACTGGTTGATAACTCCAGCAGTGTTTCAGTAAAGGGGCTAAAGGAGAATGTTGGTTGAAGACTGTGGAGCTGAGTGTGGTGTGTGTGCGTGTGTGTGTGTGTGTGTGTGTGTTCGTGTGTGTGTGTGTGTGTGTGTGTGTGTGTGCGTGTGTGTGTGTGTGTGTGCGCGTGTGTGTGAGGCTCAGTCGAGTGAGTTGAGTGAGTGTGTTTAGAAGATCAGCTCACGTCCTGCAGGCAGCAGATCAGTGCTGCACTGTGAGCTCTGTGCTCTGTGTTGTGTCCCATGTGGATGGTCAGTCGAGCTCTGACTGGACTTCTTATTGGATTAAGACTGAATCAGATTGCCTGCCATAGCTGTAACCACGGCCCCCTCTAGCATGTGGACACATGGACATTTCTCCTTCCAGCTCCTCCCTGCAGGACATTCCTCCTCAGGACACGTCTACTCAGGCCACATCGGCTCAGAGAGGAGTTTTACAGTTTCCCTGTCAAACAGCACATGCCATGCATATTGTCATGGCGTTGCTAGAGTGTTGCTACATGGTCGTTATGGTGTTACTATGGTGTTTCTAGGTGTTTGTGATGGTCTGACTTGAGTGTTGCTATGTGGTTGTTATGGCGTTGCTAGTGGTTGTTATGGTGTTGTTAGTGGTTTTCATGGTGCTGCTAGGGTGTTTTTAGGTGGTTGTTATGGCGTTACTCGAATGTTGCTATGTGGTCGTTATGGTGTTGGTAGGTGGTTTATGTTGTTACTAGGGTGTTGCAAGATGGTTGTTATTGAGTTTCTAAGCAACACCTTAGCACCTAGTTGGTTGTTATGGTGTTACCTTGGTGTTGTTAGTGGTTGATGTGGTGTTACTAGGGTGTTGTTGTGTGTTGTTAAGGTGTTGCTAGATGGTTGTTATGGTGCTGCTAGTGGTTCCTATGGTGTTACTAGGGTGTTATGTGTCACTAGGGCATTGCTAGGTGGTTGTTATGGGAACAAAGAGAGAGTAGATAGATAGATAGATAGATAGATAGATAGATAGATAGATAGATAGATAGATAGATAGATAGATAGATGTGTGGATAGTGAGAGTCAAGGGAGTGTGTGAGAAAATGAGTGAGGGACATTAATTCCCTCAGGTATTGAGAGAGAGAAGAAGAGACAGCAAGAGAGAGTGAGAGATGAAAAGAATGACTCAGGTAAAAAGACTAAAAGAAACAGGAAGAGAAAAGAAAAGAACAAAAGATACTTAGAGACAAAAAGAGAAAGAGAGCGAGAAACTCACAGTCTGTCTCTGTGAAGCCTGAGGCATTGGCTCCTTCCGCCGCTAAACTTCATTCACTACACCGACCTTGTACTTCCCCTCACTGGCCACTTTATTAGAAACACCTACCTCTGTACTTCCCCTCACTGGCCACTTTATTAGAAACACCTACCCTGTGCTTCCCCTCACTGGCCACTTTATTAGAAACACCTACCTTGTGCTTTCCCTCACTGGCCACTTTATTAGAAACACCTACACTATGGGTGTAGAATAACAGTCTGTCTGCTGCTGCACAGTTTATTAGCCTCTCTATCTACCATGTTCGCCACTGGCCAGTTTCTGACCACAGGACTACTGTTGTCCAGATATTATTTGGGTGACCGTTCATTAGAACCTTCACATCCAGTCAAGCATCTCTGTGGTCTAAGACTGAGCTAGAAGACAACTAGCATGATCTGTGTGAAGTATGAACAGATGAACTACAATCTGTAACTGGAGACCAGTAAGGTGGATCAGCAAACGATGGGTCCCTGATAAAGTAGCCAGTGAGTGTAATGTTGTGGAGCTCTCTGTGATGCTGGTGGGAGCTTCTCACGGTCCCGTACAGTGTATAAATGGCCCTGGATGTGGAAAATCTGGCCATCACTCAGTTTCTTATCTTTCACACTAATTATCTGGCGCCTCCGTCCCGAGTCTTGGCAATTCAGGGCCTTATCTGCCGGCTGATTGGATCAGAGCTGTTGAATTGAACTGAGAATGGTGTGAAATTCAGAGAGACCCTGTTGCTTGTGTTCACTGCAGCCTTCGCACTTTGACTGGAAGTTCATGTGTGATGCTTTGCCAGTCATTTCTCTTCTGTGTGGAGATGTTAGGGATTAGAAAGATGTACAGTTAGGGTTTAGAATAACAGTCGTAAAATACGGATCTTATTTTTGGCAACACTCTCCAACAATTTGTTCCATATTTCTGTAAATTTGTTCCATATTTCCGTAAATGTCCATAAATTTGTTCCGTATTTCCGTAAATGTCCATAAATTTATTCCGTACTTCTGTAAATGTCCATAAATTTATTCTGTATTTCCGTAAGGTGGATCATAAATTTGTCCTGATAGTTTCCGTAAATGTCAATGTTTTGTTTCGTACTTCCGTAAATGTCCATAAATTTGTTCCGTATTTCCGTAAATGTCCATAAATTTGTTTCGTACTTCCATAAATGTCCATAAATTTGTTCCATATTTCCGTAAATGTCCATAAATTTGTTCCGTACTTCCATAAATGTCCATAAATGTGTTCCGTATTTCTGTAAATGTCCATAAATTTGTTCCGTATTTCCGTAAATGTCCATAAATTTGTTTCGTACTTCCATAAATGTCCATAAATTTGTTCCGTATTTCCGTAAATGTCCATAAATTGTGTCCCGTATTTTCCAATAAATGTCCATAAATTTGTTCCGTATTTCCGTAAATGTCCATAAAATTTGTTTGTTTGGTATTTCCGTAAATGTCCATAAATTTGTTCCGTATTTCTGTAAATGTCCATAAATTTGTTTCGTATTTCCGTAAATGTCCATAAATTTGTTCCGTACTTCCATGAATGTGTGTAAATTTGTTCCGTATTTCCGTAAATGTCTATAAATTTGTTCCGTATTTCCGTAAATGTCCATAAATTTATTTCGTATTTCTGTAAATGTCCATAAATTTGTTTCGTATTTCCATAAATGTGTGTAAATTTGTTCTGTACTTCTGTAAATGTCCATAAATTTATTCCGTATTTCCGTAAATGTCCATAAATTTGTTCCGTACTTCCGTAAATGTCCATAAATTTGTTCCGTATTTCTGTAAATGTCCAATATTTTTTTCGTATTTTTGTAAATGTCCATAAATTTGTTCCGTATTTCTGTAAATGTCCATAAATTTGTTCCGTATTTCCGTAAATGTCCATAAATTTGTTTCGTACTTCCATAAATGTCCATAAATTTGTTCCGTATTTCCGTAAATGTCCATAAATTTGTTTCGTACTTCCATAAATGTCCATAAATTTGTTCCTATTTCTGTAAATGTCCATAAATTTGTTCCGTATTTCCGTAAATGTCCATAAATTTGTTCCGTATTTCCGTAAATGTCCATAAATTTGTTCCGTACTTCCATAAATGTATGTGAATTTGTTCCGTTCTTCTGTAAATGTCCATAAATTTATTCTGTATTTCCGTAAATGTCCATAAATTTGTTCCGTATTTCCGTAAATGTCCATAAATTTGTTCTGTATTTCCGTAAATGTCCATAAATGTGTTCCGTACTTCCGTAAATGTATGTAAATGTGTTCCGTACTTCCGTAAATGTATGTAAATGTGTTCCGTACTTCTGTAAATGTCCATACATTTGTTCCGTATTTCCGTAAATGTCCATAAATTTGTTCCGTACTTCCATAAATGTCCATAAATGTCTTCCGTATTTCTGTAAATGTCCATAAATTTGTTCCGTATTTCCGTAAATGTCCATAAATTTGTTCCGTATTTCCGTAAATGTCCATAAATTTGTTCCGTATTTCCGTAAATGTCCATAAATTTGTTCCGTACTTCCGTAAATGTATGTAAATTTGTTCCGTACTTCTGTAAATGTCCATAAATTTATTCTGTATTTCCATAAATGTCCATAAATTTGTTCCGTATTTCCGTAAATGTCCATAAATTTGTTCCGTTCTTCCGTAAATGTATGTAAATTTGTTCCGTACTTCCGCAAATGTTAATAAATTTGTTCCATATTACCGTAAATGTCCGATAAACACGTCACACATGATTGACCACACTCTCCCCCAAAGAACCCCCCAATCGGCTCCAATACAGGACGCGATTTCAAACACGTCACTTACACATGACCACGCCCCCCCCCCACACCACCCCGATTCTTTATCATCATTTCTGAAGTGTGGCAACCCTATGTACAGTACATGCCTTGTTTCTCTCAGACTGCAGCAAGCTCAAGTCTGCATTTGTGTTGTAGTACCAGAGTTCAGTGATCTTGAACTAATTCTCGGCCCCGCTGGTCCCGGCCCTGACTTGTATTTGACTACTACAAAGTCTTGGTCTTAAGTCTACCTAGTCTAGTATCAGTCACAACATTCGAACACACCTACTCATACACCCTGTTTGGACTGCATTAAGTACATACGGGGTCCTGGGTAATCTCTTTCATCGAGTGCTACGCAGCGGTTTTGTTTCCATCTGGTTTTCTCTCTGCTACCTTCAGAAAATTACAGGCAGAAGTGCAGAGCCAGCAGTGGTGTGATCATTGTAGTCACATCTCTGTGATTCCAGCCAGATGTCCCCTCGCATTGAAGAGAAAGGCGTTTGATTACCGTGCTCTCCGAATTTGGTCTCCTGGCATGCATATCCATATTAAACACATCCCAAACCGCAGAACTACGGACGCTTTAGAAGAGTCTCTCAATTTTGCTAGGCCTGGGAATAGAACTCCATTTGTACAGCATGCTCTGATTGGAGTATGACAATAAGGCCAGCAGGGGGCCCTATAACAACATTTCAGTTATTAGAAATAGAGTTTCACCCACTTACACACACCCACACACTAGAGGACAATAAGCACAATTTCCCAGACCCCTATCCATGGTGTCCGGGAAGCAGCAGTGGGTGCCTTTCTCAACTCCACCTCAGTCATCGAACCGATGACCAGCCAGTCACAAGGCTGGTTTCCTCACCTCCAGCCCATGACTGCCCCCTAAGGTGGCTGTGAGCAGGGTACGAACGTACCCCATTAGATTTCTAGGCTAGACCTCACTACGGATTTATGCAGGCCTGACTCTTAAGGCTGCATTCAACTGCTGGTCATGTCTGCATGCTCCCACCCAGAATCCAGAGTGAATCTTGGCCACTCCTGGTGCCATTGTTTTTGGAGGCACCCATATGCCAAACCCACATGTACCAAACTACTCTGTGCTATGTATGCGGTCCACATCCACCTCCACCTGCGTTTGCTGTAATCCGCTCCACTGCTGTTGGACATGTCGGCATGGAGCAGCTTCCAGACTCATCGCACCACCAAAAGCCAAACCAATCACCCTGGCTATAAATCAGTAAAGTCATATGATGTTTTGCTAATCAGGTTTGCTAATTTAGACTACTGTCCCCAGTCTACACCTCCTGCAAACAAGACTGGCCCGTTCCAGTCCAAATTTGGCACCATGCATTCGCGCTAACTCACCAGCTGATACTTGTTGACTTGTAGGCACGCTCTACATCTGGATTTCATTCAGTTGCAGTTACTACATGTTCCCCACAACACAGATTTATGAGGCCACAAACGGGAGGCCCATTACTGCGTCCACTCACGGTTCTGATTAGCACTACAACATTATGCTGGAAATTGAGCGGATTGAATAATGGCCGTGTTGTACATGGCTTTAGCAGAAAATCAGCATGCGTCCCCAGCGTCCTTGACCCTCTGGGCGTTTGGCATTGGGACCCCGACTGGAGGACGGCTAGAAAATGAGTAAAGAAATAAAATAAAATGATAAATTACCTGCTTGTTCGCAAACACGGCCCGAGCTGAAATTGATTGTAATTATTAGCCCCCGTTTCACAGCTCCACTGGGAACAGGCTGCGGTATTCGTGTTTGCCTTGGGTACATTTGTGAATTTTTGGCCTCGACGTGAGAAAGCTTCATATTCCAACCTGACCTGGATTGCTATGGAGAAGCTGTACATGACTGAAGTCGAGATGCAAACAGGTCCTGAATGGGAGACCCTAAGTCATCCCAGTTTGCATTGCGCATGATATACAGGGGTTGGACAATGAAACTGAAACACCTGGTTTTAGACCACAGTCGTTTATTAGTATGGTGTAGGGCCTCCTTTTGCGGTTCTCCTTCTTGAGTGGTAATGACATTAAAGAATATGCGCTCTTATACATCACAAAATACAGTTTGGTCTTGGGAATGATCCCATAGTACTGCGTAGGTCTGCACAGTGTGTCAGAGTGCAGACTTGACTTTGCTAAAGCACATTCCTCTTGGCAATGTGAGTTAAGGCCACATAGTGCCAGGTCACTACTTTGCATTGGTGAGTGCTGGTGAATTTCATATAATTGAGAAAGTTAGCGTTCAGATAGTAATGTTTCGGGTGCCCGTATTGGTGAGTATGGCTGCGGCCACAACACCAAGACTTTTACCCATGAATACCTAGAACTATAGCTGGCAAAAAACATTTTTTTTTTGATTTACAATCACGACCTGTGCCTCCCTGTCTTGGGGACCACCCTCCCCACTCAGATAATTACCCTCGACCAAGGCCCAGTTTTATTTCCACCGTGCAACAGCGTTATGTAAGGTAACTCGCGTACATGATTAACTTGGATGTCCCGCTACTAAGTCTTGGTCATTCCCAGATTGAGGCGCCGGACCAAAACCCCACACACGCCCTAACCCCCCATGCTGTAAAGTAACTTTAATTTGCATAATAGCAGGGCCTCACTTTGGATCCCACCAATGCCTTCCGTATAAACGTGCTCATTGACCTCGGTTTCCGGCCCCCTTGGTAAAGCTTCAGCTTTCATAAACCTCTAGCCCCCGACTTTGGGGAACGTGCCTGGTATATGATTATGTAACCTGCCGTCCCTCCGCACATGAACTCTCATAATGCCACCCTACGTATAAATGACTATTTACCCTGCATTGCAGTATTTTGAGCAGAATGAATGTGAACTCGACCTTACCGTTGTCCCACTAACTGTCACCTTTATTAACCTTACACCGGATCAATAATTATTACCTGCTCAATAAATTGTACCCTCCCCGACCTCTGGTGCATAGCCCCTGGGCCATTAAAATAAATAATAAAATAATGTGCAATTAATGATAGATGGTCAACCAGGCTGGTCCAACTATTAGCCATCACCGGAAATAAAAGAACTCCCTTGAATCATGCCTTAAAATGCACAGAATTTTCAGTCACGTTCATGCTTCCAACCCCCTGCCACTTGCAGATATAATGGACATCATTTATTATACCCTTACCCCGTTATAATACCCTTAGTGCATTTTATTGCCATCACAACACGCTCCAAAAAATCATAGGTATTAATGTGCCCCTCTCATAAGCCTACTAACTGAACTCTTTCCTTCTGCGGGTGAACAACGCCCCAATACCAGCATAAACTAGCAACATCCCCATTTAGCTTTTACACCATATCAGGTAATTTAGCACCAGAGTAGTGTAATAAATTTTATATTATATTTAACTCCCTTTAAAAGACCTCCTGCTTCTAGTTATATTGATTTTAAATATTTACCCACACTAGTTAATACATTCCAGACAAAACACTTCAGCTTCTTTGCTAAAATTTTCCTTAATATCCTTCCCGCAGCGAAAATAAACCCCGGGCATGTCCACCTAACAAATACCAGGAATCTTAATATTATTTATTGAATCCATTCCTTGTGCCACGGCCTTTAAACAGGATGGCCTGCTCACGCTCCATCTCTTAAATGGTTCCATAGTTACATTCCAGTACTTCAGCTTCTTGTTAGAATTTTCCCATTCCACCTTAAATAGTCCAGCAGTTAACAAGGAACAGGAAATTATGCACCAGTTAAATAATACACCACCTTAAGTAATGCAGCATAGCGGAACCTCAGCTTCTTGTTCAAATTGTTCTGTTCCACCTTAAATAGTAAAGCAGTTAACAAACGGGAAACTGTTTGAAATTTCCTGTGCCACTTTAAATGGTGCAGCAGTTGTATTCCGGCACCTCAGCTTCTTGTTTGAATTTTTACATTCCACCTTAAATAGTGCAACACCACATCAACGTCGCCAAAGGCTGTAATGGAGCCGTCAATCAGCACCATGGTCAGCACCAAGATGGACAGTTTGCTGTCACATGTCACACGTCCAGAAGGCCTGGTGTCACTCCATCTCCACCCCCACCCACAAAATCTGCAGGAACTGTGTGAGGATATGGGATGGCTTATTACAGGACACCATTAGGAACCTCTACAGCTCCACACCGAGACGTCTGGCTTGTTGGGTTAGCAAACATAGCGGCCCAACACCATACCGAGAGACAGACTTCTGTATGTGTAGCTCAATAAATATTGTCCTTTGATTTATTGTTCCTGGTAACCTTTATCTTCCTTCCCAACAGCACTCCCTCCCACCCCACACCTCCCTCTGGGTGCAGCTGTTCTTGTGTATATTCCAGCTATTGCAAGTTATGGATAGAAGATGTATGAACAAGATATGAGTCCATATGTGCAGGTATAGATAGACGTTAAGTACAGAGTGATCGGGGCGTATGGGGGTGTGGATGTGGAGTGGATTGTCCTTGGAGATTATAATGATGATGATGCTCCAGGTAAAAGGTGTAGTGACAGTCCCATCGACCAATACACCAGCACTGCTGGCTGTTCAGCAGCCGGATGGCCTCAGGGAAGGGACTCTGGGGACCGGCTCTGGACTCTGTACCTGAACTCTGTACTCTGTAGCTTCTGTACCATCGCAGCTGTGTAAGCATAGTAACTGAAAGGGATTACTGAACCCCTGACTAACAGCTAAAGCTACCTGTCCAGATATCTCACCTCAGCCTGGCTTCTTCTCTTGGCTCGCAGTCAGGATTGATTGACAGTACCGGCGTTCCCAGTGGGTGTATGATGTGTTTGCTTGGGCCATGCTGTGTGTGGTATTGAGAAAGCACACAGATGACTGAAAACATAAAAATGATATGAGTTTCTGAACTCTGTGAAGCTAATGAGGTTCATAGCTGTGTCTGGTCTGTGCCTTTGACATGCATACCCGGAGCAGGAGAAGTCGGTACTTCTTCAACAAATAGCATGAATTTTAATGCAGGCTTCAGGCCCGTTTTAATCAGAACCAGCCATAAAAATCGTTTCACCAGGGAGGCCACCTTTCGCTCTCACCGCACCATTGATGAAATTGAGGCCAACCATGTGGCGGGACTCTTTTTTCGGGGTTCGAGTCAGGGGGATGGGGGAGGCACACTTGGTTCCTGCCTCGATTGAGCCGTAGGTTGGTGAAAGTCTTTGTTTATTTCCCCAAGCTGCTTCCATTCATCCTCGTCCTGTTGTTTATCCGTTTAGCTGGCAAAGTGTTTACCCTGTCGAGTTGCCAAGGGAGACGAGCGGCTGCGTTGTAAACAGGAGATTTATGCTGACCCTGATCTTGTAGACCAGCTGATTGTTTCCTGGTGCGTCCTGCTGGATCACTTATTAGCACGGAGCTGCAAATTGGCGTCCCGTGGTGAAGATTTCTCTTAGAGCGTGTTCTCTTCGCTAACCGTCTGACAGTGTGTACGGAACGCCCCATTTACATCTGGCTCCAGAATGTTTTGTTTGAAGCTCCATGCTTCAAACTGGTTTGAACTGGTTTGGAATACAGGGAGAAATCTTGGAGCTCCACCTTGCCGGGGTGTACAGTTAGAGACCGTAGCCCATCTGCTGATACTGAGTGTGGGTTAGTCATGCTCTAGCTATTCGTCAGTGGTCAGTTTGCTGAACACGTAGCTGTTCTTGGCTGGATATTTTCGGACAGTGGAGCACCCTTAACCTTGTCTCAGTCTCAGATGCTCTGCCCACATGTCCATAGACTGATATCTTCTCCGCTTTGCGGTGGCCACAGCTATCAGCCATCGTTCACAAACATGCACATAACTGCATATGTCAAGATGCCAGCTCTTGAGCCTTTCAGATATCGCTATACACTGGTACAAATGGTTCTTCAAATCAAAGAACGCTTTGCATGCTTGAATAGTTATTTGCATTGTGAAATGGCTCCTCAGCCTGATGGAGAACGTTCTATATGTGAAGGTGTATATGGTTCCACGGTCTTGTTACTAGCATGACACTGTAACAACAGAAGAACCCTTTATGGTGCCATATAGACCCATGTTCAAAAAAGGTTCTATGTATAACCATAGAACCAAAGAACCTGTGAGGAACCATCTTGTGTAGATAGTGGCAATGGTGGTACTCTATGGTAGAGTTAGTGTAGAGTTAGGCCTCCCAATGTAAATGTCTCTACAGTAGTGCTAAAGTCTGCTAACATCCCCATTAGGCTGTAGGAGTTTGTTAGCATTAAGCTAATGGCTGATTTGAACGATTACCTAGCTTCTTATTTAAACTTCCATTCCACCTTAAATGATGCTCCAGTTACATTCTGGCTTGTGTAGGCACCAAAATGTAACTGCTGCTGAACTGTGCTTTAACGTGGGATAACCTACAGACATGCATATATAAACTACAGGTGTTGGACAATGAAACTGAAACACCTGGTTTTAGACCACAATCATTTATTAGTATGGTGTAGGGCCTCCTTTTGCGGCCAATACAGCGTCAGCTCGTCTTGGGAATGACATATACTGCGTCCTGCACAGTGGTCAGAGGGATTTTAAGCCATTCTTCTTGCAGGATAGTGGCCAGGTCACTACGTGATGCTGGTGGAGGTTCGTCCTTCTTGGTGGTATGCTGACATTACCCTGGATACCGTGGCTCTTGATACATCACAAAGACTTGAATGTCTTGGTCACAGATGCGCCAGCAAGACGTGCCACCAACATCTGCTCCTCTTTTGAACTCTGGTAGTCTCCATAATGTTGTGTGCATTGCAGTATTTTGAGCAGGAACTGTGCTCTGAGTTTACCTGCTAACTGAACCTTCACACTCTGCTCTTACTGGTGCAATGTGCAGTTAATGAAGATTGGCCACCAGGCTGGTCCAATTTAGCCATGAGACCTCCCACACTAAAATGACAGGTGTTTCAGTTTCATTGTCCAACCCCTGTATTTTTATCTTCGATAGATAAAACATCTATAAAATTAGACAGGTATTTTTAACTTCTGCTATAGAATAAAAAAAATATTATATCAAATTATTAAAATTATGTAACATATATTAAAAAACTAAAATTACAGGCATGCTGTTTTAACTCTTTCTGTAGAACAAACATAAAAACTAAAACAAAGAACTGAAGATAAGAGCTAAAAATTAGACATACATTTTTAACTTCTATACAATAAAAATGAACTAAAAATGACAGAAATGCTGTAACTTCCTAGAAGTCCCCCTACAATGTCCAGGGGATCTGGTAGTTTGGTAGTTACTGGGCTGATGAGTGCACTATATGCACTGAATCATTGCATCAAGTTTTTTAAAAGCTTTATTCAAATTTTAAGCAGTTCCTAAGCAAGAGATCCTAGTACAGGGTTTCTCAACCACTGGGCTGGGGACCCTTGGTTGGTCCTCATGCCACTACTGAGGCAGGGGCCAGTGGTGCATAGTGAGCCAGTGATAAATTACCTGAATGTCTGAGTCACTGCTTTCAGTAATGACTTATCTGCTGCTGTTAATATTTATTAATATTAGTCTTCACTTTTACTCAGAGAGCAGAAGGATATTGGTTGTGTTTGGCCTTAATTTAGTTTTATCTAGCCTAGCCTATGTGTCCACCACCTGTGGTGCACCTCCATAAAAAAAAATATGGTGGAAAAAAAATTATATATAATATATAAATATATATAAATAAATTATATATATATATATATATATATATATATATATATATATATATATATATATATATATATATATATCACGCATTCCAGTGATAAACAGGTGGACCATGAGAACCCCTATAACAGCACAGTGACCAAACATACCATTTTGTTTCCGGTGGGTCTGATTTCATTGTTGGATCCCCAGATTGAAAGTCCCCTGCCTCTAGAAGCTTTGGCCTGGGGTGGGTTATTTTGCATGACAGTTGAACGGCCCTTTCCTGTCAAATGATCATGTTAGGAGACAAACATTCAGTGCACCAGACACCAGACTGCATGACATGGTGAAGTCTGGCTTTCACCCTGTGTGTAAAACCCCCAACAACATCACTGTGTAATATACCAGCACCACGAGTGTAACTGCTGTGCTGCGAATGCCCCACCACCCAAATAATAGCTGCTCAACAGTGGCTTATTGGTCAATACTTAACCAATGATAAATGGGGTAGAGCGAGGCCGACTAATTGTCCATGACACCGGCTCAAGTGGTATCGATCCAAGCTAACTAATGTAGCATAGCTAGCTAATGCATTCATTTAAAATTCATTTTAAAGATTGAACTGTTGAGGTACATTGAGCTTACACTAACAACTATTTCATTTACTCAGTAAAGATCTGTGCTGTTATCAGTAGACATGTACTCATACTCGGTATTAAGGCATAATACCAATATTAAAAGTAAATAATAGAAAATAGCAACTTTATACTGTAATAAATAAATATTTATATAGAAATGTATATAGAAACCTCCTTTAACACAACTGTGAAAGGAATGCAGCTCAGTGGCCAGACATTTATGTAAATTGACATATGTTTTAATATCTATAAATAAGTTACAAATACCAAGTTTTGCGTTTTATATGCACAGGATGTGTCAAATAAACATGTTTTAAATGTAAAGACGCATATTTTATTTGGAAATACATATTTCTATTTGAAAAAAAACATTCTTGAGACATTCTGTGCATTTAAGATGTAAAACTTGGTGAATAAATGTTTTAATGCATATAAATATATTATTTACATATTTACATATACATATTTGTTCACCAAGTTTGCATCTTATATGCACTAAATGTCTTAAAAATAAACATATATATATATATATATATATATTCCACTTAGCATGACCCCTTCCTAAACACTTTAAGCTAGAGCGCATTAGCATCGGTGGTCCTACTTACAGTGGTCCACCTACAGTCGGCTAGCTAGCTCTCCCAGCTTCCCAGATATGTATCTTTCCTGCATGCCAGACTCTGCAGAACAGCTCGCCGGTCCTCTGCAAGAGCACTCGCTTCACTAACCTCAGCTAAGCTATGGATGCTACATCTGCCAGGCTTCCCTGCTTGAGCCACTTCACAAGGGAGGTCAGTCTCCAGCGTCTCTATATCCCTGGGCAACTGAAGACCTTCCCCTGAGTTATCCTGGTACATTACATGTCTCGGCACCCCTTACAGTCCAGCTATCGTCCACCATGACGGCTAAGGCATCAGTCAGTGAACCTACTCTAGCCCCATTGGGCTCCTTAGTGAAGTGGCTCAAGCAGGGAAGCCTGGCAGATGTAGCAACCATACTAATAAATGATTGTGGTCTAAAACCAGGTGTTTCGGTTTCATTGTCCAACCCCTGTATATATATATATATTAAAGGGGAAGACACATTTTATTTGGAAATAAAATATTGTATTTCAGTAAGGTCGCTAACTATCCCAATCCTGCTACAGATAGTGGGATTAGTAAAGGCCCTACAAAGTGGACATTAGCGACTTTAGCTCTGTCCCATCTGTAGATATCCACCCAGATGCCGGCATCTCAACCTTTACCTGTCTTGCTGGCAGCAGGGAGGAAGCAGTGAGGCTCTGCTGTCTCTTCTTGTCTCCACTGTAACACTATACAAGCTTCTCTTATCCTATCTGCCCAGCCCTCTGGGCCTTCTGCCCGCTCCAGAGCTACCTGTAATGACATTAGCATCTAATGCAGGGTCCCTCTGCGACCACA
>JAMWET010002596.1:0-23158 GCA_024036415.1 Prochilodus magdalenae
CCACAAAGAGTTCGAAATAATGGGAGAAGTGGAAGTTATAAGAAAAGGACATGTACAAATATAGAAGCAGTTTAATTGGGGGCTGTAAAAAAATTTAATATAATAATGGCCCCTGACGACAATGGAGTAACATTGAGAGAGAGAAGGTCATGCTTGCAAAGATCAGAAGGATCCGAGTAGATCCCCTGACTCGTCCGCACAGCGTGCTGCTTTCTGGCCATTCTTCTGCTCAGGCGAAAAATATTGGGAGCGTCCATTTGACTACTCTGAAAGTGCGGGCCACGCCCCTTGGACCTGGCACCCACAGGTCCTGCAGTGTGGCTGGTTTTCTTTTGAGTTTAATATGCTCCGGTGGTCGCCCCCATTCTGCCCACGATGGACACGTAGCACCGATAAAACCCAGACCTCATTCTCAAACCCTCATCACCTTTAACAGCCTCCCGGTTTACCACCTCCTCCGCATCATAAGAACAGGAGATAAAACTCTTAGCAAATAAAACCACAACCCCACCACTCATAGAGGTGTGATGACTTAAAACAGCAAGCCCCTCCCACTCCTTAATCCAGTCCCACTATTATTCACATCACTGTGTGTTTCCTGGATCAGAACCACATCCAGTCCCTTCTGTCTCACCAGCTCAAACACTTTAGCCCTCTTCCCACCATCCCTCGCTCCGTTCACATTCAGAGTGGAGATCTTAAAACCTTCCATTGTGTGGTGTTGTAAAAGAGACCCGCTCACAGTAAAACCCAGCACAGTCAAAAGAGCTCTAACCCATAGCATGTCCACCATCAGTACAGTCCATTCTGAGTCGGGTCAGTAGCTTCGTTAACCGATACAGCTCCAGCTCAGTAAAGGCCTTCTCCCTCCTAAAATGACCAACGTCGTGAACAAACTGGGAGCTGTCCGAGATGCACTCAGCAACCTGCACCAGCTTCTGCCCTTTAGTGCGCAGCAGGAAGGCTTTGATCTCATCCACAGTGTATGCAGTCCAGGACGTGTCCTCCTGTGAGCTCATGGACCAGCCGGAATCCGACTGTCCATCGTCAGTGTCATCGCTTGGCCTGCTTACTGCCCGCGCTCCGCACACGCCCCTTGAACACCACGTCCGTCTCCATAGCAGCACCTTCCTGTAGCGCTGGTGCTCATCCCTCAGCAGGCTCACTGCAACCGTCCTGCAGCTCGCCACCATGTCAGGCCTCCACAGCATCAGCGTGCTCCACATGGCCCAGGGCCTCAGTTAGTTCACCCGCGGCAGACGCAGGCAAGACCGGCCCCTCCTCCAGCGGTGCTACCTTCACATTCACGGCCGGTTCTCTGGGTGCCGAACCACCGGCCTCAGGGGGAGCGGTTGTAGCGGGCTCGGCCGCCTCAGGCTCCGGACCACCAGCACCTTCGCTCGTGCCCGCCTCGTTCCTCCTGGCGGGACAGATGTGGACGAGATGACCAACCAGTCCACACCCAAAGCACCTGATGTCAGTGTCGGATGAAATGAACACGGGGTAGTCGAACCCGTCCACCCTCAGTTTAAAAGTCACGTCCAGTGTGTCAGCACCATCCTTGTAGACCACCCTCCGGAACAACACCAGGTGTCTGACCAGGGGGGATTTACAGCCGAGTGGGATTTTCTGAATGGGGGAGACCAGTTTCCCGAACCGAGAGAGTTCTCTTGTAGGTCTGTAATAAATGGAGGGATGTTGGACAGGATGACTTTCTTGGCCGGGGTGCTGAGGGGGTGTACAGGTGTGAGCTGGTCTTGTAGTACAGTGCCAGTTTGGACAAGGCCATTGGCCTTCTCCACAGTATTCAGGAACAGAGCCACGGCGTTGTTCATCCGTGAGGCCGATACAACGTTACTGTATCCGACCACACTCCCAACCGCCAGACAGCACTCCTCCACACTCACCCGACACTCCACCTTCACGCCATGTCGGAGCATCAAACTCTCATACAGCGTGCTGGCAGGAGCCGCCGTGGTTCCAGGAAACACGCCGGTGACGGACCCTCACGGAGGGGAGACCCGGCTAAACCGTGCACACTCACGAGAGTGATATGAAATAGGTATATATAAACCGTAGATGTTTCGACGGCACTGTGATAAAGGCAAAATCTTACCCCAGTTTCTCCAGTTTACAGTGTGGATTCTTCAGTCCATCAGATAGCAGCTTCACTCCTCTATCCTGAAGTTCATTGTTACTCAGGTTCAGTTCTCTCAGACTTGAGGAGGGGGAGCTGAGAGCTGGAGACAGAACTGCACAGCTTCTCTCTGTGAGATTACAACCCCACAACCTGAGAGAGAAATGAAGATCTATCAGAAACACTGTCATCTCAAACATTCATGAATTCAGCAGATAACTGAAGACAAGAGAAACACAAGTAACTGTCACATGGGGTCAAGACAAGGAGGCAGGATGTAGCCGCAAGTCTTTAGAAGGACTCAATAAAACAAAACCAAAGACACTAATACACTGAGACATGACAGAGAACAGAATGACAAAAACAACAGACATGGAGAGAGCACACCAAGCAAGGACTCAGGGGTTAACAGGGAGTATAAATGAACAAGGACTAACAAAGAACACCTGGGAAGGGGCAGAGCTGCAAACTAAGAACAGGTGAAGGCCTGACAAGTGGGGGAGACAGGAGGAGCAATAACCAAAACAAACAGAAGCTCATGGAACAGGACAACAAGAGACACATGGAAGAGACAAGAAACAGAGAACCAGAGAAAACAGAGGCAAGACGAGACAGGACCTGACTGTAAAACAAAACCACAAACCCAACAACCTTTAACACACACACACACACACAGGCTTACACACACACACACACACACACAAACACACACACTCGCAGTCTTACACACACACACACACACTCTGTCTCACAGTCTTACACACACACACACTGTCTCACACACACACTCACAGTCTTACACATACACACACACACACACACACACACACACAAACAGTATGTAAAATTATTTTATGTAATTCTAATAATATCTAATATTTGTGTTTGTGTGTTTACATAGAGACTGTAATTCAGTAACTCACTGTAATGTCTCCAGTTTAAAGTGTGGATCTTCCAGCAGATCGGAGAGCATCTTAACCCCTGACTCTCCTGGATTATTGGAGCTCAGATCCAGCTCTCTCAGGTTTGAGGGGTTTGATTTCAGAGCTGAAACTAAAGCAGCACAGCCTTCCTCTGTAATACTGCACCTGTACAGACTGTAGAGAGCAGAATAAAAACTAACATGAGCAGCGTTATATTAAATGTGTAGTTTTAGAGGGATATGACTCTCAGCATATGGTGCTCAGGACTGAAGAAAGGAAAAAGGGAAATATATAATTGTTACTGTGGAAGCTGCAGCTTAAATACACATAAAGGAAAAATCGAGTGACTTTTCAACGGTTCTGAATAATTCAGGGGTTAAGGTCTAAACAAAATCAACTAGCTGACTGTAGAGGCTTTGACTTCTTTACAATGGTGGTGATAGGAAACAGGGCTGTCTTGTCTACCACACAGACATTTTATTTACTATACAAAACCACCAGTGAACCAGTGTAGGTTGGTGTAGCTCAGCGGATAACACCACTACCCACCAAGTAGCCACCACCCAGTAGGGGTGACTGTGCTGTGCTACACCAATAAGAGTCCTTGGGCAAGACTCCTAACACTACACTGGCCTACCTGTAATGTGGTTAACCTTGTAAGTCGCCCTGGATAAGAGCGTCAGCTAAATGCCAGAAATGTAAATCTAAATACGAGTCTATACGAGTCTCCGCTCAGATATATATGTAAATGATGATCATGGTAAAACAGTGATAAATCAGAAAGACCCTGTATGCTCCCTCCCACCATTAATGTATTTTAAAAATTGCATCTCATGATGGTCTGATGTGAAATGTTCTACTAGATCAAAACTTTCTAAGATTTCTTCACAGTGGTGGTGATAGTAACTACAGTTGTGATCAAATTTATTCAACCCCCACTGAAATAGTGTTTTGGCCAGTTTGACATTGATTTTGATCATTTCAGTCATCTTATTTACAATTATATCAAAGAGGCACTTATAAATTAGACAAATATAACATAATATTTATGATGGAATAACCACAAATGTCTTTACTGTTCTCTCATCTTTATCAGTTTTATTCAACCCCCTAGTGACATTATTTTTTAGTACTTAGTACAACATCCTTTTCCAGTTATGACAGCTTTCAAGCGTGAAGCATAGCTTGACACAAGTGTCTTGCAGCGACCTATGGGTATCTTAGCCCATTCTTCATGGGCAAAAGCCTCCAGTTCAGTCACATTCTTAGGCTTGCGCACTGCAACTGCCTTCTTTAGGTCCCACCAGAGGTTCTCAATTGGATTTAAGTCTGGTGATTGCGATGGGCCACTCTAGAAATGTTCCAGCCTTTTCATGTTTCAACCATGCTGGAGTTCTAGTGGACTTGGATGTGTGCTTCGGATCATTGTCCTGTTGGAAGTCCAACGTCTCCCAAGCCGCAGGTTTGTGACTGACTCCATCACATTTTCCTCCAAGATCTCCTGGTACTGAAGGGAATTCATGGTACCCTGCACACGTTGAAGCTTTCCTGTACCATTAGAAGCAAAACAGCCCCAAAGCATAATTGACCCCCCGCCATGCTTCACAGTAGGCAAGGTGTTCTTTTGTTCATAAGCCTGGTTCTTCCTCCTCCAAACATAGCGCTGGTCCATTGTCCCAAACAGTTCTAATTTAGTTTCATCTGACCACAGTACACTGTCCCAAAACCTTTGTGGCTTGTCCACATGACTTTTGGCATACTGCAGTCGACTTTTCTTGTTCTTTGGAGTCAGCAAGGGGGTGCGCCCTGGGAGTTCTGGCATGGAGGTCTTCGTTATGCAGTGCGCGCCTTATTGTCTGAGCTGAAAAACTTCAGTGCCCACATCTGACAGGTCTTTTTTCAGTTCCTTAGCAGTCACGCGGGGATTTTTCTCCACATTACGCTTCAGGTAGCGCACAGCAGTCGCGGTCAGGATCTTCTTTCTGCCACGACCAGGTAACGTTTCCACTGTGCCCTTTAACTTGAACTTGCGAATGATACTTCCGATAGTGTCTCTTGGAATATTTAACAACTTCGCAATCTTTTTATATCCATTGCCATTCTAGTGAAGAGCAATAACCTCTTCTCTTGTCTTCTGGGACCATTCTCTTGCCTTCACCATGCTTGTAAACACACCAGTAGATGTCTAGAAGGAGCTGAGTATCACAGTCCTTTTAAATCTGCCTAATTGGTGCTTATCATGCTTGATTGCTGCTCGTTGACATCCACAGGTGTTTTCAATACCTGATTGAAAACACTGGAATGAACCTCTGTTCTTAGGAGTGGTAGTCGTAAAGGGGTTGAATAATTGTGTCAATGAAGAAATCACAAAAAGGCCATTTAATACTTTATGACAAAAACAATTGATGCTATCTTAGTTGCATTTAGTTCTTTAACAAGTCCTTGTAAGATTTCATTATGAACACAATTACAAATGTGCACTGAATTCCATAAAACCCTTCGCAGCATTGGGGGTTGAATAAATTTGATCACAACTGTAGGCACCACCTCTAAAAGCTCCTTCACAGAAAGGTATTTCAGGTATAAGGTGATGGACATTCTGCCTTCATGCCCTACATTGACATGGGTGTAATGCCCAGTTCACAGCTGGATAAAATTTGGATGGATTAAATTTACACCTTCACTAAAAATGCAGAAAAGGCTCGTCAGCACATTGTTTCTGCTTTTCTTCTGTTTTACAGTTTGAGACTCCCAACATATACCTAACCTTTTCTCATTTTTAAAGGACATTGTGTGGGCTTGCACCTTCAACATGTGATGGTACAAGGGTGTAGGTGAGTCTGAAATTGGAGGCACACATTTGGTACTATAAATCCCACCCCATCCCCTAAAATAAGAAAACTCCACTTTAGGTAAGGCAGTAACATACTGTATGTGCAGTGATGTGGAACAGAATTTGTGGAATTACAATAAACAGCTAATAGGTCTGTTTCTGCCCCCCTAAAGCCGAGAGACCCCCATTACTACAAGCCAGCAATATCTACATCTCTGCTCTGATGTGCGTCAGGTTCACTAAATATAAAGTACAGTATCAGTACTGGACTTAACTATTGTAAAGGCTGATATTTAATAGATTTGGTACATACCCTTAAATAGGTTGTGACATACCAAACCTTTATGTTCAAAGATTTTAAATAACTGATTTGATCAGACACTGGTATCTTCATGTGTACCTGTTAATGTTCTCACCTCAGGCCCTGTATCCTCTACTCCTCCTGTCTCTATATCACTGCTCTCCTCCTGCTCCTAAGATATACTACAGCTGCAGTGATGCATGTCTAAGGTAAAGCTAGTGAAATTTTAAAACTACTAAACTAGTATTTTACTGTGAGTGTACTAAAAGTCTTTTACTTTCCAGTAAAGAAAGTTAACTTGTACTTGAACAGATAAATATCATCACTGTATCGTAACATGAATCAGAGTGTAGAGTCTAACTACAGTTGCAGATTTGACCAGAATGCTCCTTGTGTTATAAAGACTGCTGCACCGTTTAAGTTGGAACAGGAGAACTGGAACACGAAGCTGACAGTCAGCACCAGGATGTAAAGGCTCAAATGCACATTTCAAGGTGGAACAGAAAAATCTGAACATAAATCTGGTAAATAAGAAGCTTCAGATGTAATTTAGATGTAGTTCTGTTAGTTTTAGATTAGGAGGTTTGTTAGACTATGAAAGAGACTAAACAGGCAGCACTGTTGATGGTGGGGGTCTCTGAATCCAGTAAATCCTTCACTTCACCATGTAGACACAGAACCGACAAACACCTTGTTTGAACTATTGGCTGCGATGT
Organism: Prochilodus magdalenae; assembly: GCA_024036415.1. Lineage (NCBI taxonomy): Eukaryota > Metazoa > Chordata > Actinopteri > Characiformes > Prochilodontidae > Prochilodus > Prochilodus magdalenae. The sequence continues at coordinate 6,911 of JAMWET010002596.1, forward strand.
CTCCATGATATCCAGTCCGGCTCTGTTTCAACTGTATCCATAAGATGTTAGGAATGTAAACAAATCCAGAAGAAATGAATACAGTACAGACATAAGGCTCTGTCCATATACATATTTAATGTTCCATATAAATGAGCCTGATGTCTGTAAGTGTAGCTGAGGTATTATTACTTTTTTATTATCTACTTTTCCCTGTTTTATTTGTTTTGCATCAATATTTATAGGAATGTTCTCATGTAAACTTCACCAGAACCTTTATTTTGGTTTCCTAATTGATGTTTTTGTGCATTAAACGTTAAATAAATACACAAGTTAAACAGTTAAGTAGCTAGACTTTGCTCTTATGGTTTTGGTTCCTCCCCTGTGTTGTAGCTGGGGTTCTGCTGTTTGAGCTGAACCAGGTCAGTTTGCGGTAGCTAACTGACCCGAGCGCCCGAGTTGTGCTCTCATTACGCAGACAGGACTCTGAACTGCCGGGTTGTTCAGAATTCTTCCGGCTTTGAGGGAGGACTGTACCCGCTTACTTGCTGTAACTGCCGGGGGTTGTGAGAGACTGCTGCTGTGCTAAACATTCCTGAAAACGAGGGAACGCTGTTCATTTGGCTCAGAGAGTGAAGAGGCCATTGTCTGTTTTTAAGGCCCCACCGCACACAAGCAGCATCACAGGCCTGCAACAGGGGTTGTAGAGTGTGTGTGAGTGTGAGTGACTGTGTGTGTGTGTGTGTGTGTGTGTGTGAGTGTGTGGGGGTGAGTGTGTGTGTGTGTGTGTGTGTGTGTGTGTGGGCCCACATTTGCTTTAACCCAAAGGTTGAAGTCACTGAGTTTACATTGGTAATGCTGCACTACTGAGTTTACACGGGTAATAGTGAGCTGCTGAGTTAACTGGGTTCTCGCCTGCTGTGAATGTACCTTTTGTTATTGGGTTGTTGAGTTCTTTCCTGAACATTAAGTTTTCATTCTGAAGCTGCCAAACCGGGTTGTTCTGTGAGAGAGATTCAGAGTTGTTGCTGTAGAAGTAGTTTCAGAGTTCATTCTAAGCTGTGCATGATAAAGTAGTTTGCGGGTCAGAGGTCAGTGTGTTCTCTATATGTGATTAAGTGTCTGTACAGCTCATGTTATTCTGTCTTCTGGACATCTGGGCCTTGTGACATACTGATACAGAGGCTCGTCTCCCTGTCTCCAGATTTTCTTGTCTTCACTCTTACGTTGGTGACCTTGCATCTCCCAAACTTGGAGTAGCTTCCTGGTACCAGGGCAACGGGCCTGGGACTCAGGGTATTTACCGCACACACACACACAAGTAGATATCTAGGTAGTGTATATATCTCGTTTAGGATGAGAACGGGCAGCGCTCCTATATTATATCCTTTTTGTATGCTGTAAACCTTCTTTTCCTTCAATAAATCCTTTTCTGTTAATCCTCAATGGGCAGTCCAGACTGAGTTTGACAGATTTCCACGACAGTTTCCACCCAGTGTTGTCAGAAGCATTGTTGATGCTTGTACGGGTAGGATGTACTGATTAGCTATCTCCTAAAATGACTTGAAAATTGAAAATTAATCTTGGTTAAACTGCACACAGAATGTAAAGCTTAGAGACACAGAGTGTGTTTAAACAGTGTGTGGTAACGTTATGCTGAGTTAGAATGAAACTTTGATGATGTTTAGCTCAGTCATGTTTTGGTTATCAGTAGGGAGAGGGAGAGAGCTGTTTTGGCTGGGTGAGTGTACTACTGCCCCATGCTACTTTCATTCAGGAATAAACCTTCAGATCTCCAGTTCCTGGGGTGTGTGTGTGTTTGGTCTGAACTACCGTCTCAAGTCTGCTACATAAGCCTAGGTGGGGTTGAACTGCAGTATTTCAATAATACAAAGAGTCGTGCAAAGACCAGGACACACTCAGGTACTGATGGGTGGAGGTTCACAGTGTCGGTGCTTTGTGGTGTTTAAGCCTATATATATAAGTCTATAATGTACTGAAATACAGTAAGATGAAAGGACTACATCTGGTCAGAACACGGTATTTGAGTAAAACATCTGTCTACATCACATCTTCACTTCTGACATATGTTCAGCGTGTACTGTGGGTTTGTTTGTTGTCAGGGGAAACATGGTGGAGGGCAGTGAAAGCTCTCCTGAGATTTTTCAGCTGTCTAAGAGAAGTCAGTCTGATGTGTGGTACTGATGTACTGTTACTGTCTGTGTTAACTGACCATAGGCCACAGATGCAGCAGACAGAGATTAATCCAGCATTGATGGTTTTACATGGTGAGCATCAGGTGTGGATATATTGCGGTGTTCTGCCAAATCTATTACAAAAATGTCAAAAAATTATAAAATAAGTTAATTATAATTTCATTGGGACACAGCCACACAGACACAGTAGCTGACTCAGCAACATATATTCCTTTTCTGCTGAGGGTGCTGTTGGCACGTAATTGACAAGTGATGAAAATGATCTGGTGGAATGTGTTCTGAAAGGCGTTTGCCAGACTGAGTGCAGTACATGAGAATATGTAATTGGTAAAAGGAGAAAAGTGCTGTTTCTCTTTTACATCAGAATTTTACCATCTTTCTAGCTTCTATTTGATCATCACATTTCAAATCTCCTATTAGACAGTGTAAATGTATATATCGTGAGCTACATTTGAAGCTACATATCGTTTTAATACCATTACAGCAAAATCGCATAGCTAAATCTTTATTTAAATAACAATTATGTAATGGAAAAATAAAATATTGAATTATTTAGATTATATTTCACATTGAAATTAAAAATGTAAATGCAGACATACAAGTACATTCCTATTTAAAATTTATTTCACATTCACTACTGACATGCTCACATATTAAAATGGTTTTCATATGAATAAGGAGAGTTATATTCTTAAATGTATATAACAGGCACAGTGTGACCCCTCTATGACCCCCTCTATGACCCCTCCGTACATGATTAGGTTAAAGTGACTAGCATGTACAATTTAAACATCAATAAACGCCCTGAAAAACACTGGATGTAGTAAATACAGTATCTACTCCAAATATAACCTTTGATAACTTTAATCATGTTTCACTGAATCTGACCTTCATACACCTTTTCAGTACTGACTCAAATCTAAAGCTCTGAATAGTCTTTCAAACTCCTATTAAGTGAGTCACAGACTGACTCTACTGCCTCAGACATCTTTAAATATCTATGTAACTTGTAGTAGATATAAAAATGTTGATGAACTCGAATCACAACACTGACTTATTACTGATGATGATGATATGTGGTCTTTGTTTTGGATTGGTGTGTAAAATCATTTCATCTCTCTGATCTCTGCTGGCTTGTGATGAATTTGTGAGAAGATAAGATATGCGGTGATGCGGCTGCAGTGTGTGTGTGCAGTCTGTTTCACAGCCTCTGTTTTCGTATCTGGGGTAGAATTACAGCCTGTAGGACGTTTAGGTGAAATAGTTTTAAGGTACATATAAACTCTGCTCTCTCTTCATCTCTCTCTCTCTCTATCTGTCTCTCTCTCTCTCTCTCACTAACACACACACACACACACACACACACTATGTTTAAAAGTTCTCTTGGTGTGATAATGATCTTAAATAGAGACTGTAATTCAGTAACTCACTCTAGTTTCTCCAGTTTACAGTGTGGATCCTCCAGCAGATCAGAGAGCAGCTTCACTCCTGACTCTCCTGGATTATTAGCCCTCAGATTCAGCTCTCTCAGGTGTGAGGGGTTTGATCTCAGAGCTGAAACTAAAGCAGCACAGCCTTCCTCTGTAATACTGCAGTCATACAGACTGTAGAGAGACAAAAGAAAAACTTACATCATTATTAACATTCATAACATAAAAATACTCACAGGCAAATGTTTCCTGGCCATATAATGCAAAGTGTGAAACCATGACTGTTTAGTTTCTTCACACAGTCTAAACTACCTACGCCAACACTGAAGGTAAAAATAAAGTTTACTGCAGCAAATCCTGACCACTAGGGCTCTCTCTTCATCCAATGCAACAACAGAACATCACAGAATTACACACCTCCCTCAAGAAGTAACTCCTACTGTGAGGTCTAAGATGTTCTGTCTTCTCAGTCAGCTGTGTATAAAATTTGGTGCACATTAAACAAAATGGGAAAGTGCTAAAAAGAAAACATGGGTGGACCAAGAAAGACATGAGAGCATCAGGACAGGAAACTCAAAGCAGCATGTCCTGAAAATAACAGGATAAAGACGAGCAGTCATGGAGTGGGAATGACTGGATGGGAGGTTTTCAGTTCTTTTGGCCCTGCTGTGTTACTGAGAGGATATTAGGGGGTCAGCTGATGAAAAAGTAGTGCACACACACACACACACACACACACAGACACACAAAACATACAGTCCATCCCTTGCTTAAAAGGCTGGCATTTACACTCGTACAAAGATTTAAACTGACTTTTTTGTTTTTGTTGTGAAAGAATACGAAGAGTAAGAAACAGCAATGTAGATGCTAAGCGGCTACTCGGCTAACCCATGTTTTGCCTTGTCTTAAAAAAACATATTAAAATCGTTAAAAAGCTTTCAATAATGAATAAATTGTGATTTTAAAGTTACAGAAAATGCTCTGCAAAATATAATACTAGAAAATATTTACCCCCTGTGGTTCTTCTGCAAATCAGCTGGGTTTGGCTGACCATCATCAGAACCTGACTCTGTCTTCATTCCCAAACTTTCACTTTTCAAATTTCAATTAAATCTGTAAGAATACAATCATCAGGTACTAAAGCAGAGGGTCACCTCGGTCTCAGAGAAGCACTCCACTGTAAACTCCTTCCTCAAGTCCACTCATTCCAGTCACGTAGTGCCCTTAAGTTTCATGTTAGCTAATCATTTCAAACCCTACACCTTAAACTAATGCTAAGCTAACAACAGAACAATGAACCCACAAAGTTAAGATCAACAAACCCATGGACATTATCTTACCTCAGTCTTTAAACATGTGATCTAATTTACATAGTCTGTAGTGTAGTACATAATCCATCACACACGGTGCCCTCTTTCAAATACATGGCTCTAAAGGTGTCTGGCTCCACTACCTCAATACTGCTGCTGTTAAATCATCCACCACAACTTTACAAAATGGCTGTAGTCTACAAAGACAGAGCCTATACTATTCCTATAGTTAAGGTGGACTGCTAGTTATCACAAATGAAGTTAACTGTTTAGAGTAGCACCCTAAAATAGTTGGCAAAGAATTGAACAAATTCAGAAATTTGTTTTACTTGCTGGAAATTCCAGCTGGAAGCAGTGGGAGAGAGAGGAATGTGAGTAGCTGGCATATCCGTACTGATAACTCAGAGAGGCAGATCTGGCATCACCTGTACCAAATGTAGTCATATCAGCTCAAATGAAACTGCTGAAAACACCACAACATGTATAGAGATAATAGAGAAGAAGTTTCAATCTTTAAAAGAGAGGAGAACATCAAGCTCCACTCTTACTCCAGGTCTAAATACATCCACAGGTGTTTCTGTCCACCTGTCCACTGTGAGAAGAAGCCTGAACACTGTGGGTCTGAAAGGATGTGTAGCTGTTCAGGCAGCTCCTCACTGAGAAAAGGAGACAGACTGAACTTTGGAGTTTACTAGAAACATGGAATGGAAAGTATCCCTGCAGATTTCTCTGGAAAACTGGAAGCTAGTAAAGGATAAAACTAAATCTATAATAAAGGTAAAGAGTGACACATACTGAACACAGCTACATGTGGTTGATGGAGATTTCTGTGTAACAGTCTGTTCTATAATGTGTTTTCTGATTTTGTCTTTTGCTATAAATGAATAATTTGTACTTAATGGCTGTAAATAAATAAATGTTGGGTAGTCTAACATAAAAACATAAAATAACAGTTCTTTTTTAGTTCTGATACCAGGCACCTGAAACTGTTTACTGAGTACTTGAGTACCTGTGCACTTCTCTAGAGGAAACAGAGGAGCAGGATCTTATAGTGAAGCATCAAGAAACACTAGGGAGTCTGTTCTGCCTCTCAGTTCTGCCTCTGAGGCTTCATGTTGTGGTAAGGCCTTGTGATGGTGCACTCACCTGACTCATTACTCTTCACTGATAGTCATCTAGTTAAAATATCAAACCTGTTTTCTATAAAACAGATGTAGTTCAGAAAGCAAACCAAGGTCTAACAGTTCACTTTGCTCTTTAATTACTATTTCAGTCTCTTTATACTGGAACTGAGCGTCACCATTAGACAGATATGAAAGAATGAGTGAAAGAGAGAGGTGAAATGGAAAAGAGCAGAACTGATTACGCCAGTTTATGCACCCTCCTACTAAACCATGAAAACCATGAAGGAAAGGTGGATTTATTTCATCAAAACGGGAGAAAAAAGACTACACATACTGCAGATAACACCTCACACACAGTGTACAAAAACTACACATCGCTCTTTAATATCAGTGGAGTGTGTTTTGGGGGTTCTCAGGATAGTTGTGACGGGGTGTTAGAGCATGTTTTCAGCTGTACAGTCTTCACTGCTGCCATTCTGAATCAGCCCATGTGGTGTTAAGGACAGTCGTCATAACTGTCTGTATGCATGTAGTCCTTGGTTGTGCAGCCGTCTACCAATGGTGCTGGCACTAACGGGGTGACTCATGGAGGGCACCACTGTTCACTGCACGGCCTAATGTGAAACATGAATCTCGGATCATTTGCATGTCTCACAATGTGAATCCTACCCGCCAAGTTTCGTTTCTGTCGACTGATTCCTTCTGGGTATAACAATTTGTTCAAATACTTTTGACAATGGCTATGTATGTGTATATGTAGAGATTTTATTCATTAACAAATACAAATTGTCTGTAACGTATAAAATCCTGGTCCCATTCTGACGGATATCAGTTAGAGAACTGAAACCAGGGGTTTACAGATGGCCTCTACAGGGGCCTCTACAGGGGGCCCCTGCTCTGGACATCTGCACTGGCACATCCTGTGTTACAGCAGAGATAACCGATATCCTTGTGACTTGCAAGCTCAGCAGTTTCTCAACACAAGACTTTCCAAAGCCCCTAGAGACAGACTCTTAAGAAATCCACTAAAATGACATTTTTCCTGCGTAACCAAACTGTGCTAGAACTGGTCTGTTAACTGTTTTAGTGATGGTTTGTTAAACCGCCAGTCTGGAATTCACATTCAGTCAGAATCCATTTTAGAGCTGTCGATTTGAGTATGCTGATGTCTTCTTCCACCTCTCTCTATATGTTATGATTCTTAAACTGCAACCCAGTTTCTTTAATCAAAATTATTATTAACATTTTTATGCCTTTTCCTTTTTATAAATAATTTAGAATCTCACATGTGTAATTGTAGTTATTGGAACTGTGTTGACTGAATCAGGATTTAAAACACAATCCTCTGAATTATGTTTTACCTTTTACCTCTACCTTCTAGTGTAACCATGCTATTCTTCATTCCCATCTAACCTCTTAGCAGTAAGATTGTTAAAGGTCAATAACTGGTTATACTTATTAACCTCAGCATATATAGAATATATAGTATCTTAGATCATTTCTCTCATTTTGTTAACCATATTTACCTACATCCTACACATGTAATGCTTGTAGTAGTTTAATGATGGTAATGATGCATTAAAATTCTTAAATGTATGTTTATATGTAGGACACTTTTGTGGAAAAATGAGCAGACAAAGTGCATATGCACGTAGAAGTGAACTGTCCTCTCCTTTAATCTGCCTTCAAGCCCTGTATATATACTCAGGTCACACACAGAGAAAGAAGCTCGCTTGCTGCACTCAGACCAGCGGTACACTTCCAGCACTTCCAGTAAGGTAACCACACACAGAAGGCACTCCTATGGTCCAGTCCTCAGTGCTGTGCTTATTGATGTTCTGCTTTTTGAGAATATGATTTTAGATTAATTGTTGCATTCAAATTTATGCTCCGGCTCTGCTCATTCTCCACAAGATAGCTTCAGCAAACACTTCCTGTTATGCATATATTAATCCAACTCATCATTTAATGTTTTAATTACTTTGTTATTGTGTCCTGTCACTAAATTTCTTTTATTAAAACTAATTTGGATATATGGCTCAATACTGTGACAAGCTGTCACACCTCCGGGTCTTCTTGAAACTTCCAATCTCCTTGACTTCATTTCCCAGAGTGCACTATCCTGTCAGGCTCAGGGAACCAGACACGATGCCAGCAGAGCCAAGAGACAAAGGGTATTTATTGAACAGGTCCGACACGTCACACAGCAGCAAAAAAGATGGTACAGCGGCAACAGGTGGCAGTACAGGGGCATAAACCGAAAGGAAAAGCAAGGGTCGAAACCAGAAAACAGGGATCACAGGCAAATAGGGGTAGACTGAGAGACTGCATCGAAAATACAAGTGGGGTCAAGACAAGATAGGCTGAAAGAAAAAATCGCTCAGGTTTGCTACTCAATAGTTGGCAAAGCTTCCCAAGGTGTGTATGTGTGTGAGAGGCTTAAGTACTGCCGGTGCCAGCTGGGGCAATCAATAGATGGGAGACGCCGACCGGGGAGGATTAGCGAAGTGCGAGCACGTGTGTGTCTGACGTCACCAGGCGGTGCACTCTGGGGACTGGAGTCCGGGGGGAGTGGCGGAGTCAGGCAGGTCTGAAGACGTGACATATCTGATGACATCACACTCACATGTCCCCATTCCCCCAATCACACCCCATTCTCTAGGTCTCACTCTCCTGAATTCTAAATTACACCTGCTGCTCATTCCCCTCACTCCATTAAACCTCTCACTAACGCCAAGTCCTGTTTGTTTCTCTTATCTTTTACATTCTGACCTCTTTTGTCTTTGACTCTTTCTGTTTTGCCCATCCCCTTTTGATTTGTTTGCCTGGTTATTTTGCCTTTCCGTTTTTTGACTCTCCTTCTGTTTATCTCGACTACTCTCTTGGTTTTGCCCCTTTGCATTCGTACGCTGGTCTGGCAGACTTCCTGGTTTTCGACCTACCATTATTATGAAGTTTACGTTAAGTTTTGGTTAAGAACTCGTAACAGTTAGTAGGTAAATTTCTGAGACAGGTTATCTCTTCATTTGGGGAAAAATCTAAATGGTTTGGTAAGAGGTTAAAATTGCTAAGGTATGAAAGTTTAAGGTATTGTATTCGAATTGGTTTTAAGGTACTGTATTACTGTATTAGTAACTAAGAATTCAGTTAATTATTTAGGATGTACATTGGACAGTTACGTCAAGAGGAGGTAAGGTTTTAAGGTGAACCAAAGGATTTGTTTTCTTAATTTTTGGATAGAAAAACAATGGCAGGTTTGGTGGGAGTTTTGGTTCAGCCTCATTTTGATTATGCTTGTTGTTTTTGGCATGAAGATATTTGGTATGAAGATATTTCATTATAAGATATAATGAAGTACATCAAAACTACACAAGCTTCAAACCTCTTAAAACAAATTAGTGTTATTTTAAACATTTCTATGACAACTCATGTGGAATTGTTTTATTTTTAAACACTTGGATCTTTAAAAGTTCAAAGTAGAGGTGCTTTGATACAGTTATGTAACGGACACGGCTGAGTCACAGTATAATGACCCCCAGTCAACATCCACAGTAACCACTGTGTACAGTACAGAAAGCAGCCAGACCTGCTGACTCAGTAAGGTCCTGGTAGGCTGTTGCAGGTATCTGGAGCTGTGCTGACTGCAGTGCATCCCACAGCTGCTGGAGGGTGTGTGGGGGAGGATCTATAGAGTGAACACAACGATCAAGAGGGTCCCACAGAGACTCAGTTGGGTTTTTTGGATATCATTGTGTATGTATACAAGTGTGTATACGTTTACCATGTGTGGAACAACTGCATCACCAGAACAGAACCCATTTACAACAGGACGGAGTCCCTGGGAGAATGTTGCCCTCAGGTTTCTACAGGTCATAGGTCAAACACCACTTGGGGACAGTTGACCATTTGTTGACCCTAGATAAGATCACACCCTCTTTTTATATTTAGGGGGTTAAAGAGTGTATAAAACCTGTGTGACAAGGGTCTCTCTTCAGACTGAGTTGGGCTGAGTTCAGACTGGACTGGCCTGTCTTTGGACAAGAGATGTGAGTGAACTGCGATCACCTTGAAATAAACTACTCCAACATCTCCAGCTTTCAGTCTCCTGACTCTACCCTTCTGTGCAAGCAAGAAAAGAAACTACAGAAGCCATGACACACCTCCCCAATCCAAGCAATGCAGGCGGCACAAAATTCGGGGAGGAATTGTTGGTCTTTTGCAAAGAATTCAGACCCACAGCCAGTGAGCTGCGACGCCTACTGATGATCAAGATGGGCACACACTGGGCTAAAGTCTCCCAGAGATTCCAGGGGGAGACTTGAGACTCGTCAATCCACAGTGGGGCCATGAAGACAATACAGTATGCCGTGAGCGCATCACTGTGCTACAGCAGCGCCTTACGACGGGCTTCCCCGTTCACATGGACGTGATAAAGACTGCGATGTGCAAGCAGGAAGATTCAGAGTCAGTCCACAGCTATCTGACACGACTCACTGAGGTGCACGACTCCAACTCAGGCCTAGAACGACCACAGACCCTCGCTGGGAAGGCGATGCCGTCACAGAATGAGAAGCGCATCTTCGCAACAGCTCCATAAATGGACTGAAACCTGAGATTGCTGCGATGGTTAAGAGTCTCTGCATCGCTTGGGACTCAGGCAACCTGTCCCAAATTCAGCAGTACGCAGTGCACGCTGAAAAGCTTCTGAGAGAAAGGCAGAAGAAGACAGCTGAGAAAAGGAGCAAAGACCTACACAGGGCCACACTGACCATGCTACAGACGGCTCACCCGGATGAGAGAATCGGGTGAGTGGGAGGAAAAGGAAGAGGAAGGGGCAGGGGTGCATTTAAGCCAGGAGGTCCAAACAGTCAAGACTTTTGCTGCTACAGCTGTGGTAAACTTTGGGCACTTTGCCAAAGAATGCGCAGAAGCGGAGGGTGCAAGCCAAGGCCGAGACCAAGGCCAGGCCGACTGACGGGCAGAGGCAGAGGATGGGGAGACGGCTGAGAACAGAGGAGGTAACACAACACACTGAGAATCAGTTAATTCATATCAGACAGGAACACACTCTCTCTGAACCAACCACAGAACAACACTAGGCAGCAACAGGATCTCCAAACGAGCCAGGGTGAAACTGCTTCAATGTTTTTGAACTACACAGCATTTCTTTTCACTCAGTTACCTTACGTGGCACTCCATGTAAATGAAAGGCATATTTAACTTTTTAGTAAATTCTGGTGCAACCCACTCAGTGATCAGACAAGGAGAGTTCACAGTGCCCCCAGAGTTAAGATCCAATACCATTCACTCCATAGCAGCAACAGGCCACTCTGTTGTACACTCTGATGTATTGGAACATCTCTCAGAATGACTGAAACGTGTAACTGAGGATGGGCAGGAGACAGAACATTTATTCCTGATTTCCTCAACCTGCCCTGTTAATTTGCTAGGCAGAGATTTGATATGTAAATTCAGTTTCAGTAAATTCAGTCTAAATTCAGAGTCTGAGGGTTTTACAATTGTTAGTGAACTTCTAGCATGCGTTAAATTGAGCGCAGAACTCCCCTTGTGTCTCTGTGAGTGGAAACTGTGTCCAGATGCAGTGACCAAGGTCACAGAACACTTAGTGCATGAGAAATGAGAAAACACTTTTCTGGAACTGATTACATGGAACATGTGGACCTCCACTGCACTGCACGTGTGGATGAGGGTCCGGATGAGCATTATGAGAGGGGATGGTTTAAAGACTTCTGCAAACGCGAGTGGCTGAGTATACAGGCTCTATATTGTTCAAAACATTACTGTGCATGTTTAGTACAACTACATCATTGTACAAACTCTCGTAGGGCCATTGCTGATTTCTCCACTGACTCTCCACAGTGCTGCCAGGAAGAACTGTGGAATGTAGTGGAGTTAAAACCTCATATCTCACTAGCAAAGCCAAATTCATGTGAGTGGAAGGATGTGAGGAGGTGGATAAAGGAGTGTCCCCCACACAAAGTCACTGACTGGTGGTTAACAAAAGACCCCAGCATCCTCTACAGCCCTAGCAAAGGAGTCTTTAAACAATCTCTCTGTATGTGTGTTCATGTTGAGCGCATCGTTCGTACGTCTACACACAGCGTAGGGAACTTCTCTCATCTTACAGGAGAAACCACTCCAACAAGGGTGCACCCCAGATTGGCAGAAGTCCCAAAATAATTATGGGCTACTGGTAAACATAATGTAGGCTTGGTTAGAAATGCTGAACCAGTTGTGATCACACTCAAATAAGAGTTCAGGGCTAGGCAGACTCAGTACCCCCTAAAACACGAGCTCATTGATGGCATCAGGCCAGTTTTTGAGTCTTTACTGAAGGCACGAGTAATTGTCCCTTGTCTGGCCTTCCCAGTTCGCACCTCCATTTTTTTCTGTAAAATTAACTTGTAGACCATCGCAGCCCGATGAGTGGCGATTCGTACAGGACGTGCAGGCTGTAAATGCGGCGGTCAGACAGCGAGCACCAGATGTTCCAAACCCTTACACAATTCCTGGCCAAGCTCCCCCAGACAGTCGGTTGTTTTTCTTTGATTGCTCTGGCGAACACCTTTTTCAGTGTTCCGGTTCACAACGACAGTCCGCATTGTTTTGCATTTACGTTCGATGGAAAGCCATACACATTCACACGTCTGTGTCAAGGCTATTGTGAGTCACCTACAATCTACAGTCAGATTCTGAGAGACAGTTTGAGCTCATTTACAGCTACTTCGGGGTCTACATTGATACAATATGTGCATGATTTGATGGTTTGCGCACCCTCTAGGGAGCAATGTGAGAATGACACCATGGCACTGTTGCAACACCTCGTTAGAGAGGGCCACAAGGCTAGCCTTTCAAAACTTCAGTTCGTTTAGAAACAAGTGCACTTTTTAGGCCATGCACTATAAGGTTGTCTGGACGCCTGAAGCAGAGGAAGCATTCGAAAATCTGAAAAACTTTACAGACCACTCCAACTTTGGGTCTTCCAGACCCTCTCAAACTATTTGTGCAAACTGTGGATGGAAAGAATGGCTGTATAACCTCTGTTCTTTTGCAGAAACATGGGGACAGATTGCGACCAGTGGCCTAGTTTTCAGGTATATTGGATCCAGGCCTTCCTCTCTGCCTGCGAGCTGTAGCGGGCGCAGAAAAGGCTGTAGCAGCCTCTCAAGAATTAGTTGGTTATGCTGATCTCACTTTGCTGGTCCCACACGCTGTGTGTCCATGCTTCTGTTGGAACAGAGGAACTCCCATCTCTCAACACAGCGCTGGCTGAAGTACAACACTGTCCTGTTGGTCCTGCCAAATATCACTGTTAAACGTTGCACGGTTCTAAATCCTGCTACCCTCCTCCCCACAGAGGGTGACGGGGAGCCACATGATTGTGTTGATTTGACTAATGAACTTTGTTCCCCCAGAACAGACCTCAAGGATGAGCCATTACACAATCAGGATTTGTTTTTTTACGTTGATGGTTCAGCATCACGCGACCCAGAGACCGGTAAGAACAGAGTGGGCTCTGCAGTAGTGACAGATAATGAGGTCATCAGATCAGGTGCACTTCCTGCACACCTGTCAGCACAGGCGGCTGAGCTATATGCTGTCATAGAGGCATGCAGGTGTGCATCCGGTAAAACGGTAAATATCTATACCGATAGTTGCTGTAGCTTTGGTGTGGTCCACGACTATGGCGTCATCTGGAGGCATAGAAATTTTCGTACTAGCTCAGGAACACGCATTGCTCATCACCAACTTGTTTCTGAGTTGCTGGATGCTGTCCTTCTACCATCTGCCATAGTGGTCTGCAAATGTGATGCACATACTAACAGATCTGACCCTGTTTCTCTAGGCAATCCGCGAGCTGACGAAGCAGCTCGGTAGTGTATTAGGTAGTGTACAAACCGGATTCCAAAAAAGTTGGGACACTAAACAAATTGTGAATAAAAACTGAATGCAATGATGTGGAGGTCCTAATATTTTATTCAGAATAGAACACAAACCACAGATCAAAAGTTTAAACTGAGAGAACGTATCATTTTAAGGGAAAAATATGTTGTTTCAAAATTTCATGGCGTCAACAAATCCCAAAAAAGTTGGGACAAGGCCATTTTTTACCACCTTGTGGCATCCTCCCTTCTTCTTACAACACTCAACAGACGTCTGGGGACAGAGGAGACCAGTTTCTCAAGTTTAGAAATAGGAATGCTCTCCCATTCATGTCTAATACAGGCCTCTAACTGTTCAATCGTCTTGGGCCTTCTTTGTCACACCTTCCTCTTTATGATGCACCAAATGTTCTCTATAGGTGAAAGATCTGGACTGCAGCCTGGCCATTTCAGTACCCGGATCCTTCTCCTACGTAGCCATGATGTTGTGATTGCTGCAGAATGTGGTCTGGCATTATCTTGTTGAAAAATGCAGGGTCGTCCCTGAAAGAGATGACGTCTAGATGGGAGCATATGTTGTTCTAGAACCTGAACATAGTTCTCTGCATTAACGGTGCCTTTCCAGACATGCAAGCTGCCTATGCCACAAGCACTCATGCAACCCCATACCATCAGTGATGCGGAGCGTTGATAACAACTTGGGTTATCCTTGTCCTCTCTGGTCCGGATGACATGGCGTCCCAGTGTTTCATAAAGAACAGTCTTCCATTTTGCCACACTCCATTTTAAAAGACCCCTGGCCAAGTGCAAACGTCTTTTGGAGCTTGCTTAGAAATGGCTTCCTTTTTGCACTGTAGAGTTTCAGCTGGCAATGGCGGACGGCACGGTGGATTGTGTTCACTGACAATGCTTTCTGGAAGTATTCCTGAGCCCATTCTGTTATTTCCTTGACAGTGGCATTCCTGTTTGAGGTGCAGTGACGTTTAAGGGCCCGGAGATCACGAGCATCCAGTAGAGTTTTACGACCTTGACCCTTACGCACAGCGATTGTTCCAGATTCTTTGAATCTTTTAATGATGTTATGCACGGTTGATCATGATAACTTAAAAGTCTTTGCTTATGGGTAACACCATTCTGGTATTGCTGCACTATCTTTCTCCGCAACAATGGTGGAATTGGTGATCCTCTTACCATCTTGGCTTCAGAGAGACACTGACACGCTGAGAAGCTCTTTTTATACCCAATCATGTTGTCAATTGACCTAATTAGTGTTAATTGGTCTTCCAGCTGTTCGTTATATGCTCAATTTCCTTTTTCCACCCACTTATTGCTACTTGTCCCAACTTTTTGGGGATTTGTTGATACCATAAAATTTTGAAACAACATATTTTTTCCTTAAAATAATACATTCTCTCAGTTTAAACTTTTGATCTGTGATTTGTGTTCTACTCTGAATAAAATATTAGATGTTGGCACCTCCACATCATTGCATTCAGTTTTTATTCACAATTTGTTTAGTGTCCCAACTTTTTTGGAATCTGGTTTGTAGTTATTGGAACTGTGTTGACTGAATCATGATTTAAAACCATGCTATTCTTCATTCCCATGTAATCTCTTGGCAGTAGGATTGTTAAAGGTTAAGTGGTTGAAACCCTAATACAAAGTGGGTATACTAATTAACCTCAGGATATATAGAATATATGGTATCTTAGATAATTTCTCTCATTTTGTTAACCATATTTACCTACATCCTACACCTGAAATGCTTGTAGTAGTTTAATGATGATAATGATGCTTTAAAATTCTTAAATGTATGTTTATATGTAACACACTTTTGTGGAAGAATGAGTAGACAAAGTTCATATGCATGTAGAAGTGTAAGCTGAGCTGAGCTGATGAGAAAATGACAGCTGACCCAAGCAGATGAACAGAGGGCCCGTACTGGAGATGGGTCCCCCTAGAAGCAGAGTTCCTTAGAAAGAGCCCTTGAAAGAAAGCCAAGATGTAGCCAGGGGTTCGGTCCACCTGCCTGCATTCCACTGAACAAAGCATTAAGAGCTGGGGACCAACGTGACCAGCTGTGAGTGCCAGAAAAACATCTAGGTATTTTCAAATTCTATTCATTATTATGAATTTTACATTTATGTCTGATTGGAATCCCATTAGATTATCCCATTTTTGAGAGATGTACTGAGCCTTGACAAATAGACCTGTCAAACTCTGATGCATGAACTTCACATGGGCAACTTTGATGATCACAGTGCTCCACTCAAATCAACTTAACT
>JAMWET010002597.1:0-16205 GCA_024036415.1 Prochilodus magdalenae
AGTTTTTTCTCTACGTTTTTGTTTGATCTGTTTTTCGCTCTTCTCCCTTTCTCGTGTCTCCTCTCTGCTCGCTCGCATTTTCCCGGTAGTCTCATTTCATCCTTCTCCGTGGTTGCAGGTCTGCTGCGCGCTCGTTCCTCTGTCTTTTCATGTCTCGATGCTTAATTGTCCCCTCCCATATCCGAGCATATCTGTTCCTCATCATCTTCAGCTCCCCTCCCTCCATCTTTTTTTTTTTCACCTATACATCACACCCCAAAAAAAAAAAAACGCCGTGTAACTTCTTTCCTCTCTGGGACTGGGGTAGTAGATGGACTGCATCTAGGTGAGTCAGGACGCGGGGCTTAACTAAACTGACTTGGCCATGTAGAGGGGGCTGACCAAAGGCGGGCTTAACTCAGGCAGGTGAGTTCACAGTAGTATTCAACATGACCTTGTTAAACCAATGAAATGCAAGGCATCCCCTTTGACACGGACGCGAGCCAATGGCACATGATGTTGTTGGCGAGTGAACTTTATAAAGAGGACTAACAGGCGTCCGCCCAGGTACTGCACCGCACGGAGGACTCAGAGTTCCAACAACCGCACGCGTGCCCACCCTATTCACACAGGAGGCACACCTGGGCCTACACAGGCGACTCGTCACCTGCTAGTGTGAAGGGTTATCATGTAGCTAGATTACAGATGTGCTAATCCGTACTCAGATTAAGGCCTAGAGATCCATGCAGGTGTTCCCCTACTCTGGTTCTCTAGTGAAGGGCACGGAACACTGCTAGTGACACTCGCTCAGCAGGTGAGTCATCGTCACTGCGGGTAACGTGTCACCCTCCTCCTCATGAGCCTGCGATAGGAATATGGTTAGACGGTTCTCCCGATTCGGTACTAGGTAACAGTGTGTTCCACGTGTCTTATTCCATTTGCAGGGTCCAGTTTCCAGCATGCAAACAACCAGCAGCTTCCGATCCCCCTCCGAGCTCTGCCTCTCTCCGTGTGCCCCCCGCAGGCCTTCGGAGGAGCAGCGTCGCCGCTCCCGGGCTGGGAGGATGATTTATGAGGCGAGCGTTTTGATGAGTTGAATGATTTGCTAGCACTGCTCTGAATTTGCATACAGACGCGTCTGTTCCTGAAGTGTAAAACAATGAGGCACTTCAAAACAGGACAACTGCAGTCGTCGTGGAAACAATAGACGGTCATATTATCCCCGTCTCTCCGTAACCAACGGCTATCAAACGTATCACCGCGCCGCCGCGCCGAGAAGACTGACACCCCTGTTCCGAAATACCGTCTAGTCTCTTTGTCACATAACAAAAGCCCACCACAAAGCCGGCGCAGCCACAGCACCATCAATCCAGGAGAACAATTACCGGTTCCAGTCCGGTCTGAGCCTAACACGGAACACTTCCCGCCGAGACAGAACAAGATTCGTACCTGAACCGAAAACATCAAACAACATCCACCTGGCTTCATCATAACAGTGATGGAGGGCTTCCGGTGGAGCTCGCTGGTTCAGCCGTGCCGCGCACACGGTGGGAAACAACCCGCTGCTAATTAATTCAATGGTTTGAATCACCAGCTCATAACACCACAGCTTCCACGTCAACACCTACACCAACACACACGACACGGCGGGGAAGCCAGGTCCTGCGTGCGTCACGCTCGCGTTGGGAGGGACCTGCTTCTCCTTCACTCGGGTTAGGAAGGAGCTGCCCGGAGACTGCCATCTCAACACACCCTAAACACGGGACAGGCCCCCACGTCCACAGCCCAGCAGAGTTCTCAAAGATCTCAACAGCAACAACAGCTGCAGCCAGGAGGGGGCGGTACCACCTCACCACTGATCACTGTAGGGGTCCTCTTACTGGAGGACGCGGTCCCTCCTCTACAGCTCGTACAGAACGCAGCGGCTCGGATCCTCACAGCCACTCAGCAGACACTGGTACCCGTCCTGTTGTCTGGGGAGCTAGGTCACTCGATAGCTAGCTAGGTTAGCCAGCATGCTAACCAGCCAATAAAGCTAGCCACGTATACAAGCCTTCAGGTTTCATCAATTACACTGTGCTTTCAGAACCAGCGGGCATTGCTGGACCTTGTACACGAAGAGGAGAGAAGAGAGGAGAAGAGAAGAGAAAGGAGGGAGGGGAGAAGAAAGGGGAGGAGAAGAGAAGAGAAGAGAAGAGAAGAGAAGAGAAGAGAAGAGAAAAGAAGAAAAGAGAAGAGAAAAGAGAGGAGGGAGGGGGAGGGGAGGAGAGAGGGGAGGAGAAGAGAAGAGAAAAGAGGGCAGGGGAGAGGAAGAGAGGGAAGGAGAAGAGAAGAGAAAAGAGGGGAGGGGAGAAGAAGAGAGGAGAAGAGAGGGAAGCAGAAGAGAAAAGAGGGGAGGGGAGAAGAAGAGAGAAGAGAAGATGAGAGGAGAGGAGATTCCAGGAGATAGACCTTCCTGGAGGAGCACTGACTCCTAAACTCTGTTTTTGTTTTTTTGTGGGGAAAGGGGGGAGTTTGGAATTTTTTGAAGTTGTGTATCGGAGAGGCGGGGGGGTGGGGGGGGAGGGGGAGGGGTGGGGGAGTGGGGATGCGGGGGTGGGATCTCCTTAAACATCCGGGGGTTTATTTTGGGGGGATGTTGGATATCGGCGATGACGGTTGGGGTCGGGGGGGGTTTTGGGAGGGGGGGTGGGTGGGGGGGTGGGGGGGGGGGCGGTCGGGATAAGGGGGCTCGAGCATGGTGTTAACCTCACCTACACTAGAGAGACCTGGAGGGAGGGGCAGTGTCTCCGTGTCTCTCGAGCTTGCCCTCAGCCCTGCAGCTGATGGGATCAAAGCCCTGCGATGTCACCGCACCATGACCAGCCAGGTGCTGTCTGTCAGTGGCGGAGCAGGAGGGGGGCGGAGTAATTGCCCCTCTGAGACACAGGAAGGGAGAGAGGTGAAATCAGCCACCTACGCTCTTCGCTCCGCCAGTGCCTCGTTCTGATCTGATCCTCTGGCGAAAGCTACGCCTGGTTAAACGAAGCGCTCATTTCCAGAATCCACGACCGACTGGGAGATCGGGTAACCAAGGAGTCCGATCTCTGTACCGGACTGACCCAACACCACCATTACAGACCTCCAGCGAGCGGTGGTGTCCTCCATGAGTCCTCCTGTTAGTGCAGCACCATCGGCAGACGGCTGCACCACGCAGGACTACATGCACACAGACCGTTACCACGACTGTCCTTAACACCACGTCACCGTCACCAAACACTGCAGTGGTGTCGTACCAGACTGTCATGGAGTGACTCAGAATGGCAGCGGGTCATCTTCAGTGACGAGTCCCGCTGTAGTCTTGGTGGAGACGCCCAACGAATCCGTGTGTGGAGGCACCGTGGTCAGCACCAAGATGAACGGTCTGTCGCCACACGTCCAGAAGACCTGGTGTCCCTCCACCTCCACCCCTACCGCACCATCTGCAGGAACTGTGTGAGGATGTTGAAGCTGCATGGGATGGATTATCACAGGACTCCATCAGGAACCTCTACAGCTCCATACCGAGACGTCTGGCGTGTTGGGTTAGCGAACACGGCAGCCCGACACCATACTGAGAGACAGGCTTCTGTATGTGTAGCTCAATAAATATTGATCATATCAGTCTAAATTCATCATCAGGTATTGATCCTGGTCACCTTAATGTAATGATCGTTACTCCACAGGACTAATGTGAGCAGTGAGGGATCGGAGGTGAGGCAAGGCCAGAGGCGAACACATCCCAGTTTTAAAACTGAGCAGAGGGGACACGACTGACCTGCAACCGACTAACACAACGAACGGATCAGCGTATTCTAGAAAAGTCTGAAGACGCTGCACGCGCGACGTCAGTCCTATGTGTTCCTGAGGCACCGGGAGGACTGGCCTGGTCACGCTCCAGCTCAGCGTGAAGGCGGTGAGGCCGGCGGGATGTAGACCCACTCGGCGTTGACTTCTCTCACCCTCCGTCCAACAGGAGAGATTTTCACTGAGCACATCGCTAATTACACGCACAGAGTCGGCGTGCGTCACCTCGGCCGTGATGAAAGCGCCGCTCTCTCATTAGTCGACGGCACTACTTCAAGCTCCCCCCCCTGACCCCGAGGAGAGGGGCTCTAATTAAATCCAGGGGAAGCGACCGGCACTCCGTCGCAGCGCTCCAATTACTAAAGCAGGGCACACAAACTTCCCTCTGCTAAACCAAACGGGCTGAGACGGAGCTCGCGCTGAACCGCCGCAGCGCCATGCCACGCAACGCCACGCATGCCCGCTCCTCCTCAGCTCCTCTCTCAGCAGGATGGAAACGTGAGGGAGCTGTGAGGAGAACAAGACCTTCACCCAGCGTCCATACTGTCACTGATATAGCCACGCCCCCCCTCAGCCCAGCGTTTATATACAGTCGCCCTGGGTTATACAGCCACTGATATAAACCACACTCACTCACCAGCATTCATACTGTCACTGATATAGCCACACGTCCCCTCGCCCTGATATAGCCACGGGTTCATACTGTTCACTGATATAGCACGCACCACTCACCCAGCATTCATACTGTCACGCCCACTCACCCAGCGTTCATACAGTCACTGATATAGCCACGCCCACTCACCCAGCGTTCATACAGTCACTGATATAGCCACGCCCCCTCGCCCTGGGTTCATACAGTCACTGATATAACCACGCCCACTCACCCAGCGTTCATACAGTCACTGATATAGCCACGCCCACTCACCCAGCGTTCATACAGTCACTGATATAGCCACGCCCCCTCGCCCTGGGTTCATACAGTCACTGATATAGCCACACCCCCTCGCCCTGGGTTCATACAGTCACTGATATAACCACCCACGCCCCATTTTCATCGCCCTGTGTAACCATACAAGTCACCTGCATATAACCTGACATCCCACAACGCACTCGCCCTGTGTTCATACAGTCACTGATATAACCACGCCCACTCACCCAGCATTCATACTGTCACCTCAGTTCTCAGAACACCATCACGAAGAGGTGAGGCGTCAGAGAGAGCCTCCACCAACATGGCCACCCAGCAGACACCTTGAGGGAGTGTGGGAATGAAGGCAGGGGTGACGGAGCAGACGACCCTCGGCCTCGGAACCGTGCTCACCGTACGCATCCCGCTCCTCGTGGAGAACTCTCCTCACTGCACAGGAATCATTCACTCAGATGCTCCAAAAGGACGAGGTAGTAATGGGGACGCGGGGACAGCGGGGACACTTCAGACGTCTTACCTTTCACTTCTCTTCAGCTCCAGACGATTACCGCGGCCTGTCGAGCTCCTCTCTCGCTCTACGCATTAGCTAAATGGCACAAGCGCCCGGCTCAGGTAAACAGAGTCGGGGAGAGGGGAACAGGGCACACAGGAGGAGGCGCTCTAATCACCGCCGCCCTGTCCCTGAGCCAAGCTTCTCCCATCAGATCTACAAACGGGGTCTCCCTGACGGACAAGCTTCACCAGGGTGGGCTTACTGACCAAGACAAAGGCATATCGATCCGGGATGCCCACTGACTCCACTCCTCTCTACCCTCCGGTCTGGTTCTTCCTCTGGGTCCTATAAATAAAGCTGAGGGTGTTAATGAAGTGGCTCAGCACTCCAGAAGGAACCATCTGGAGCCCAGATGCTGGTTCAGGGTGCGGGAAGGAGATTCAGGATTCGATCTAGGATTCGATCTGTGCTGCACACAGAGGAACGTGTCTTCTGACCCATCCATGCAGTGGAACAGCCACATAGACACTAGGGGGCAGTGAGCACATGTGCCCGGGGCGGAGGGCAGGCCTATCCACGGCACCCAGGGAGCAGCTGGGGGTTCGTTCAAGGGCACTTCAGCTGTGTCCTGACGGCTCAGGGAATCTAACCAGCTGCCTTCTGGTCACACAACTTCAGGGCTGGCGTTTCAGAGTTTGGCCCCCTGCTGGCCACTTTGGGGGCATGTCACTAAAAGGGGTGGTGGGGGGTGTAGAGCTGCAGGGCGGGTGTGAGCCCCAACACCGCCTCAGATAGGTTTATATAAAACCACGTCCCACGTTCTTTAGTTTTACTACAGGTCACGTCTCCTGCTGGTGTGGGTTCGAGCATTTACTGTTCCACACAGAAACAATCCGATTGGACGACACCCAACTCATTTGCATAAAGGTTCATCAGAGAGATCGGTGTGCATTAGAGGTTTCACATCTCTCCATATGTTCTATTGGGCATGGACCGGACGAGGTTCTGGATGGAGCCACATCAGTGTTCAGACTCTCTCACATCAGAGAACTGCTCAGGTGGTCCAGATGTGGTGGTCTTCCCTGGCACAGTTCCGAGGAGAATTCCCTGTAGGCTGGGATTGTATCCACTGCTGGTAGACCCGTATGACCGTACGCTTCCACACACCTGCAGATTCAGCTACTTTCTTCACACTATGGTCTTTGGCCACGCCCACATGCAGTCCCTCCTTTTAGCCAATCATTAACATCTGCTCTGGAGCCATTTTCCACACATGGAACGAGACACTCCCTGCACTGTAGCACCTCGTCACCCCGTGCAGCGCCACCTGCAGGAGCCTGAAGGTACTACCACCATAAACACATAAGTGACTCAGTTTGGTCCGGGAGCTTGTATGAATTGGGGTCAAAGGTCAGAGACCACTGTACTAATCCTGGAATGTTATTTAATCCTGCAAAGTTAAAAGGAGGAAGCATTGTTGGTGATCCAGTTATACTCCGTGATGAAGCCGAACTCGTCCGGTCGGTTGAGCGTGACGTGCCCTTTCCAACTATCCCACAGCACTAGCCCTCAGGGAACTGGAGAGACAGACCCGGAATACTGTGAATCTGTTCGGGATTACAGGAAGCCAAGCCCTCCTCTCCAACCAGACATCCCTGTTAACTGGAGTCTTCAGGAAACCGGCGCTCCATATCCGGTCTGCGAAGCTCTGTAGACCAGAGGAGGAACCACGAGGCCGGACTCCACAGGTCAGTCCAGCATGACCAAAGCAGACAGCACCGCATCTCTGTTCGCATGTCCGGTCTCCCAAACCAGAGCCCAGCAAGTGTCCCATCACTGACTGACACCTCCGGGACGAACCAGCCGGAACACGCCCAGCGGTGTGAGCTGCTGACTGCTGGAGGAGAGAACACAAACACCCAGCTGGAGGAGACGGAGAGCTGCAGAGAGCCGGCAGGACGGAGGAAGAGTTTTCTCTCTGAAGCGGAGGAAAGGCCGGAGTAATAGAGAGAGAGAGCCGAGCACGGCGGAGGTGAAGACTTTCTTGGCAGTCAATTTAGCCAGCATGAGTTCTCCAAGTCCCAGCAAAACCCATTAAAGTAAGAAGACCCGACGCCAGGGCCGGAACGCCGAGCCACGGCTCACTTCTCTCCATCCCAGGAAAACCACGGCAAAACAAACCGGAGTGGTGTCCCAGAGCGGTCCGCCCACGGCTCCTCTCCGCTCTCCGAAACCCGGTGACGTGTTGTTTACCAGCGCGTCTGGCGGACGAGCAGGCGGAGAGCTCCCTGCACTAGACCCATCAGTAAGTCATTTTCAGCCAGACACCAGATTTCACACCCGCCTGCCTCGTCCCGGCGGGCCCGCGCGGCTGGCAGAGCCGCTCCGGCGCCAGTCAGAACCGTCTCTGAGTGCTAGCACTTCTCCGCTCCTGCAGCCTGTGTAATTATAAACTCCGGCTTAGCTGGAAGCTCTCCTGGAAGGAGGACAAACAGGACCGCCGCGCCGGGCGGTGCACACTCAACCGTCTGCAGCTCGTCATGAGCAGGACGACGGAGGTGACGGAGGAGTCTGATGTCAATCAACATTAACAAGACTCCTACAGCCCTACAGAGCCGTGCTGGGAAAGTTCTAACAGGGCCATCAAACTGTTCTACCTGCTGTTTACCTGGCCTCCTATCCGCCCGAGTCAGCTCCAGTTCTCCGGTTCCACCTTAAATGGGGCCCAAGGCGTGGTGATAACTGCTGTAGCTTTTAAGGTGGAACGGAAAACTCCAAACCGGAAACTGGTGAAGATTTAAACCACTGAGGATATCCCACCTGGAGTTTCATATACAGAGACAGATAAACGTTCTATGGTGGAACATTCCAGCAAGGCTGATCGGAACCGGTTCTGTGTACAGTGGTAGGTGGAGGTGATAAAGACTCTCCTTCTGCACGTTCTACAGAGTGACCATCTCCATCCAGTTCCCCTCAGGAACTCTCCGGAACGCCGTCTCAGCCTTCCAGCATGTTCCCCCGACTCTCCTCCGTCTGGGAGCCTGCTCTGAGTTTGGTTGATGCTGGCTGAACCCGGTAACATCACTAATCCGGAACCACGGTACTTAAAGAACCCTACAAGAACCACCTTTTAAAACGTGTAGAAATTCTGACATTCATGTAACACGACGTCCCCGCTCTCAGGTCGCTCGCTCTCTCTCTCTCTCTCTCTCTCTCTCTCTCTCTCTCCCCCTGTGTGTCTGTCTGTCTCTCTCTCTCTCTCTCCCTCTTTCTCTCTCTCCCTCACCCTCTCTCTCTCCCTTTCTCTCTCTCTCTCCCCCTCACTCTCTCTCTCTCTCCCTCCCTCCCTCTCTGTTTCCATCGTACACATACGTACCTACCCTCACCCTCTGTATATACCCCGTGGGACGTCTCTGTGTTAGGTACAGTAGAGGTGCAGAAGGAGGTCTATTGCCGCCCCTCGTGTGAATCGGAGAGTCTACAGACGCTGCTGGAGGGAGGTGCTGGTAAGACACCGGTAGGTCCTCCTCCTGTGGAGGAGTCAGAGAGGAGGTCTGGCTCTGTGGTTATATATAAACTCCTCTGAAATTAAATTCGGTTTTTCCCGTTCTGCCTTTCGCCCGCTCGTCTCCTGTAGCGGTGCGTCAGTAGTTCCTCTTCTTGACCTCTTTTTCAGAGCAGCTATAAACGCGGCCTCCTCCCGACCTGGAGCTCCACCCGTTTATACGCTCCGCCTGTACTCTAACAGGTCTGGCTCCCCGTGGTTCCACCGTGGTTACTACAGTCCTCTCGGTTACTGTATTCTCTCTGGTGTTTTTGTGTCTGTGTGTGTTACAGTTTGGGTTCTCACACGTTTCTCAGCACTAAACGGTTCCAGCTGTTTGTTCTACCCATCGAGCGGTTCTACCTAGCGAGTACCGGGAGTTTAAATGTTTATAGTGTTTAATGTTAATCCAGTTCAGACTCAGATTAATAATCCCCAGTCTAATCCTAATCATCTGATCTACACCATCAGAACCTCCTCACTGCTGGAGACACTTCCCATTAACACTCAACAGGTTCCTCAGATTCACATGTTCCACCAAATGGTGCTGTATGGTTAGTGCTGGTAGTGTTAGTGCTGGTAGTGTTAATGATGATGGTGTTCGTGCTGGTCATGTTAATGCTGGCTGAGTTAGTGCTGGAAGTGTTAATACTAGAATCGTTATTGCTGGTGGTGTTAAAGCTGGTAGCGTTAGTGCTGGTGGCGTTAATAGTGGTAGTGCAAGTGCTTGTAGTGTCAATGCTGGTGTTAGTGCTGGTAGCATTAGTGCTAGTTGTGTTTATAGTTGTAGTGTTAGTGCTGGTGGCGTTAGTGCTGGTTGTGTTTATAGTTGTAGTGTAAGTGCTGGTAGTGTTAGTGCTGGTAGGGTTAGTAGTTGTAGTGTTAGTGCTGGTGGCGTTAGTGCTGGTTGTGTTTATAGTTGTAGTGTAAGTGCTGGTAGTGTTAGTGCTGGTAGGGTTAGTAGTTGTAGTGTTAGTGCTGGTGGCGTTAGTGCTAGTTGTGTTTATAGTTGTAGTGTTAGTGCTGGTTGTGTTTATAGTTGTAGGGTTAGTGCTGGTGGCATTAGTGCTGGTGGCGTTAGTGCTGGTGGCGTTAGTGCTGGTAGGGTTTTATGGTTAAGGAGATTGAATCTATGAAAATGTGGAGATATGAAGCTCGTTCTAAGATATCTAGAACCTGATCTGTAGTAACAGGTAATGATACACTAATGAGGACCTCGTTCTGTATACTCCATTTCTGATTACAGATCCTCCTGTAAATCTCACACACTGCTCCTTTAACTCCGAGTTCTCCTGAAAGGGGATCGTTCTGGAGAACGGGCTTATTTCAGAACCCTCAGAATTCCAGTCTCACTAATGAGCTTTCCCATGTTTGTAATCGGAGAACCCTGGAGATCTTCTCACCCTCGTAATTCCTCTAACTCCCCCGGAGGACCAGAGGAGCTCTCCTGTTCTTCCTCATCCTCATCTCCACGCACCACGGGACCAGGCTCAGGAGCGTTCGCTCGGCCCGCTCAGCGGCCCGGAATATCACCACACCTCCACAGGACGCCGCAAGATCACTAGACGCTCGCTCTCTCCTCCACGCACAGCCGCGGCTAATCAAAGCTCCGTGCGCTGGAGGGTCTGGTGAGGCGGCGGAGGCGGTTCCACCGCTGTGATGCGTGATACGCTCAGAGAATTAGAGCAATTAGCCGACCCGGTGCGGGAACGGATCCATTAGAGGAAGTAAATCAACGTGTCAGCGGCAGAGCAGGGCATCATTACACCCCGGCACCGACCCGCGACTGACTCTGCCTCTTATTACAGGAACAAACAAGCGGCGCCGGCGTGCGCTGCTCACGCTGACCTTTACGGATAATAGCCCGTCCTCGGTCCGGCCGACACACCGCGCACCTGTTCCCTAATTACGAGCTAATATAGCTGTTGTCTTTCTGAAGCAATGAAGTGATAAATCAGCTCATAACTCCCACCGGCGGGCCGCGGTGTGCCGAGACGCCTTCCCCGGCAACCTCCGGCTGGGACTCAGAGAGGTTTAAATAAACAAACAAATAAATAAATAAACAAACAAATAAATAAATAAATAAAAATGTTTGCAGTGGCCAATTTAACTCCCAGCGTGACACTGCAGCGATACCGTGCTGGCGATCCACCCTGCACACAAAGGAACACAGGCAGGCGTTACGATCCGCTTATTCCGGATCGAAGGCCTCGGAATATCGCCCTGGATCAATAACCCTCAGCTCTTCAGCCAGTCTGAGAGACCCCAGGCCAGTACCCACCCTGGGGTCCCGCTGCACACAGGGCGGTTCATTAATCAGGGTTTACTGGTGGGTGAGGACGCGTGTAGGTTCAGACCTGCTCCTGACCACACACGTACAGAAACCCCTGGTGGTGGAAACAGGTAATCACAGGTCACCTGAACACCGGACTCGCACCAGAGACGCACCAACACCGACTCTAACTCCGTCCTGTCTAGTTGACCTACGAGTCCTGATACTCAACGTTACAGTCTCACGAACAACACGATCCGAATGAACAGCACTTACATCAGACCCCTGTGACCGGACCGCACCCAACACTGGATCGGGCATGTACTGGACGAGGTTCTGGATGGAGCCACATCAGTGTTCAGACACTCTCACATCAGAGAACTGGTCAGGTGGTCCAGATGTGGTGGATGCCTTCCCTGGCACAGTTCCAAGGAGAATTCCCTGTAGACTGGGATTGTATCCACTGCTGGTAGACCCGTATGACCGTACGCTTCCACACACCTGCAGATTCAGCTACTTCCTTCACACTATGGTCTTTGGCCACGCCCACATGCAGTCCCTCCTTTTAGCCAATCATTAACATCTGCTCTGGAGCCATTTTCCACACATGGAACGAGACATTCCCTGCACTGTACCACCTCTTCCCAATCTATGGATCCCATCACTCACACCCCATAGGGAGTTATAGCCCCGTCATCCTCATGCAGCGCCACCTGCAGGAGCCTGAAGGTACCACCACCTTAAACACGCTGATCATTTAAGCGTCCTCCCTGATGACCTATGAACTCACACAAGGGCGTGAAGGTGATTGGACCGCTTCAGTCTCCGGTTGTAACCCCAGCAGGACTGCATCAGCATTTGGTGGTGTATCCGTCGCTTGTGTTGAGGTGGACATCCGTGAAGGCCCACCTGCGCACCTGCTGGACTGTGGGCACCAGGTGGACTGGTAAACTCGGATCTACCCCGCGAGCAGGTATCAGCTGATACACGTCTGATCACACCGTTCCGCAGAGTGACAGCAACCAGAGAGCGTGTGTATGTACTCGTACTGCTGCCCTTGTGGGGACCCTGTTGTTTGTTAGAGAACTGTTACTATCTGTGAACCCTGGACTTTCAATAAGTGAAACGTCTATAAAACATTTGATATATATATTATGCTCATATGTAAACATATATAAATATATATATACAGTTAAAATAAAAGTATAAATATTAAACATTAGTATGGGTAATGTTCTCGTTGTGGTGCTGCAGTAATAAGGTACGGTGTTTGTGGAGATCTTACAGAAGGTAATATCTTGATTTTGGTGGGTGGTGTAAATCTCATGTGATATATGTGTGAGGTGGTGGGGTGGGGGTGGGGGGAGGGGTTTAAGTGAGAAGCTAAGAAGGTTTTCTCAGGACCCCCGGAGCCGTAAGGCTCTTGGAGAAACGATGGGAAGCGGTGAAGCGAGGAGGCACCGAGGCATTTACACACGAGAGCACGACTGTTCAAACACACACCGACGGTTCACTCATCTCCACAGACACACATACACCGAGCACTGTACCATCACCACACAGTGACCAAATCACCACCACACAAACCCATCACACAATCACCAACTACCACACAATCACCAATCACACAACACCATACAACCAATCATCATACAACCATCACACAACCAATCATCATACAACCATCACACAATCACCAAACACCCTACTATAACCAATCACCAACTACCACACAATCACCAAACACACAACACCATACAACCATCACACAATCACCAAACACACAACACCATACAATCACCAAACAACTACCATACCATCACTAAACAATCACCAACTACCATATAACCAATCATCATACAACCATCACACAATCACCAACTACCACACAATCACCAAACACACAACACCATACAACCAATCATCATACAACCATCACACAATCACCAAACACCCTACTATAACCAATCACCAAACACCCTACTATAACCAATCACCAAACACCCTACTATAACCAATCACCAACTACCACACAATCACCAAACAACTACCATACCATCACTAAACAATCACCAACTACCATACAACCAATCATCATACAACCATCACACAATCACCAACTACCACACAATCAACCACTCAGCATATCCATCAACCAATCTTCATACAACTACCACACGGTAGGGAAGAAAGTAAAGACCGGAGGGAGGAAATCACCGTACCCACACACCGTACCATCACCAAAACACACCCGTACCATACAACCAGGCATTATATAATTATACCAATCCACCATCAAGAGTCACCATAGCCATATGTTAACACGGCAGCTGTAATCATAAACAATCCTTCGCTAATCTACCGCCTTCTCTTTCCTCAACCACTGACCACATCACCAGACTCCTATCACAACATCCTCCCAGAATGTGCTGAAGAAACCAAACTATATCTTCGTAACTCCCATCTGGACACCCGTGCACCCGCCTAACCACGGGCATCATACAAGTGTGCCTCACTCCCGCCATAGCGTTACCAATCACGTCTGCAGGGAGTCCTGCGGGAAGTCACCATATTCGAGCACCACACGTCAACATCATGTGTACTCCGTAGCATCCACCGTACATGGCCAGGCCTCATACAAACATAGCATCACAAGGCTAGAGTCGCACGCCATATGGACCCGGAGTCTCACCCACCCGGAGACTCGACCGCCCAGAGACTCGACCGCCCAGAGACTCGACCGCCCAGAGACTCGAACGCACGGAGTGCTGAAGAACCGCTACTCGGAGTCTCACCCCCGGAACGTCCGTGCACACCCGCACGGAGTCTCACGCACGGAGTCCTCCAACCATCCGGAGTCTACAACAGTCTGCGGGAGTCTGCGGTGACCGCACGGAGTTCGGCACCGTAACAGAGTACTCCAACCGCACAGAGTCTCAACCGCACAGAGTCTAACCCACCCAGAGTCTCAACCGCACGGAGTCTCAACCGCACGGAGTCTCAACCGCCCGGAGTCTCAACCGCCCGGAGTCTCAACCGCACGGAGTCTCAACCATCCGGAGTCTCAACCGCACAGAGTCTCAACCGCACAGAGTCTCAACCGCACAGAGTCTCAACCGCACAGAGTCTCAACCGCACGGAGTCTCAACCGCACAGAGTCTCAACCGCACAGAGTCTCAACCGCACAGAGTCTAACCCACCCAGAGTCTCGACCGCCCAGAGTCTCGACCGCCCAGAGTCTCGAACGCCCAGAGACTCAACCGCACAGAGTCTCAACCGCACAGAGTCTCAACCGCACAGAGTCTCAACCGCACAGAGTCTCATCCACCCAGAGTCTCAACCGCCCAGAGTCTCAACCGCCCAGAGTCTCAACCGCCCAGAGTCTCATCCGCCCAGAGTCTCATCCGCCCAGAGTCTCATCCGCCCAGAGTCTCAAACGCCCAGAGTCTCATCCACCCAGAGTCTCATCCACCCAGAGTCTCATCCACCTGGACACTTAATATAAACAACTTTTAGAAGCAAAACTGCTGAACAGAACTGCTCATCACCACCTCCTTCATTCTGGGACCTCCCCCTGACTGTGATTGGTCCCTCATCACCACCTCCTTCATTCTGGGACCTCCCACTGACTGTGATTGGTCCCTCATCACCACCTCCTTCATTCTGGGACCTCCCCCTGACTGTGATTGGTCCCTCATCACCACCTCCTTCATTCTGGGACCTCCCACTGACTGTGATTGGTCCCTCATCACCACCTCCTTCATTCTGGGACCTCCCCCTGACTGTGATTGGTCCCTCATCACCACCTCCTTCATTCTGGGACCTCCCCCTGACTGTGATTGGTCCCTCATCACCACCTCCTTCATTCTGGGACCTCCCCCTGACTGTGATTGGTCCCTCATCACCACCTCCTTCATTCTGGGACCTCCCCCTGACTGTGATTGGTCCCTCATCACCACCTTCTTCATTATGAGACCTCCCCCTGACTGTGATTGGTCCCTCATCACCACCTCCTTCATTCTGGGACCTCCCCCTGACTGTGATTGGTCCCTCATCACCACCTCCTTCATTCTGAGACCTTATCTGACCACCACAAACCCACGGCTGGGAAGCGCTCACCCAGAACCAGGTGTCTTACCTTGAACAGGCGCAGGATGTTGGCCACCATGATGGAGACGGAGCTGGCCGAAGCGCCGATGACTCCGACAATCTTGTCGGGCTTGGCAAAGATGGGCGGGTCTCCGTTGGCGCAGCGTACGTCCGAACCATCGCGCTCGATGAGCGCCTGGACGAAGGTGAGCGACTGCTCCAGGGCGTAGGTGTCCCGCGAGCACGTGTCCAGAATTCGGGCACCCAGGGTCACATTGGGCAGCAGCTCAGGGTCCTTGTTGATGAGGTCAATGGCGAAGAGCATGGCCTCCAGCCGATGGATGCCCTTCTCCTTCTTCAGCTCTCCGCAGGGGACGCCCCGCTCACCCCGGGAGTGCACCGGGAACAGGCCACCCAGGATGATATCACCATCCAGCCGGATGGAGTGGGCATACTCCGTGGGCAAAGGCTCAATCCGCTGAGACAGGCACGGCAACCAGCAGCAAAACTCCGTCGCCAGGAGGAGGAGGAGCCAGCACGGTGCCTGGTTCGGGAGCGTCTGTTCTGACGCCATGGTAAGAACGGAGCGGGCAGATCCGAGGGTTCCGAGTTTAAGATCCGAACGATTTAACCAAAGGGGTGCGGTGGCGGGACCGCCCGCTTAGAGCTGAGGCCGAGGCCCCTGTGCGGTGCAGGTTTCCCCGCAGGGACTTCCCATTCTCCACATACGTCCGCAGTGCATGTCACGTGATGGGAAGCGAGGAGCGGCGGAGCGTCAGGATCCTCACTGCCTCACGCTGCAGCGATCTCACATCCTCAGTCGAGCCTGCAGAGGAGACAACACAACCGAGTGAGCAGCTGCGAGACAGACAGCTCGCACACAACAGAACCGTCCTGTGATACGTGGGGGGGGAAGAGGGGCGAGGAGCGGCGGAGGAGGGGGGGGAGAGAGAGGGGGAGCGGGGGGAGGGGGGAAGGGAGGGAGGGGGGGAGACCCGGGACAGGAAGAGAGTGGGCGGGAGAAGGGCGGGAGGAGGGGAGGGGGAGTGAGAAGAGGAAGGGGAAAGAGGGAAGA
>JAMWET010002598.1:0-10000 GCA_024036415.1 Prochilodus magdalenae
TTGGGACGGAGGAACATCCATCGGGTTGCGTGCGTTGGGAAGGAAGTAAGATGAAAGTGCCAGGAATCAGGAAATGATGATAAATTAGACTGATATGACCCAATATGTTTGAGTACACATACAGAAGCCTGTCTCTCAGTATGGCAATTGGGCAGCCGTGTTTGCTAACCCAAAATTGCAGACGTCTCGGTATGGAGCTGTAGAGGTTCTAATGGTGTCTGTGATAATCCATCCCATGCAGCTTGAAACAACCTCACAAGTTCTGAGA
Source organism: Prochilodus magdalenae (assembly GCA_024036415.1). NCBI lineage: Eukaryota > Metazoa > Chordata > Actinopteri > Characiformes > Prochilodontidae > Prochilodus > Prochilodus magdalenae. The sequence continues at coordinate 269 of JAMWET010002598.1, forward strand.
TGGTGCGGTAGGGGTGGAGGTGGAGGGGACTTACCAGGTTCTTCTGGACGTCTTGGGTGACGGACAAACCGTTCATCTTGGGCTGACACGGTGCCTCCACACACGGATTTCGTTGGGCGTCTCCACAAAGACTAAAGCGGGGAATCGTCAATGGAAGATGGACCGCCGCCATTCTGAGCAACTCCATGGACAGTCTGGTGCGACACCAACTGCCGGTTTGTGACGGTGACATGGTGTTAAGGACAGTCGTGGGAAACGGGTCTGTGTGCATGTAGTCCTGCGTGGTGAAGCAGTCTGCGATGGTGCTGCACTAAACAGGATGACTAATGGAGGACACCACTGCTGGCTGTATGCAGAAAATTGTGGCTCGTGGTCAGTCAGGTACGGCGATAAGGCCGAGCGGTCCTGTCAGTTAATTTTAGAATGTGTATGATACATAAAGTGACTCTAGATGGACAACATTTGTCAAAACTTGGTTCCTTATAGGACCCACCATCATTCATAGGCTTGGAACAGCGGCAGATGCCATACTGAGCTACTTTTTAAAGGCACATAAAAACCGGTTTTTGCATCACAATACCCATTTACGCCTTGCTCTTCTACCTGAAACTGGCTATATACACACACACACACACACACACACACACACACACAACGCACACACTGAGAAATCCCCTTTCTGAAGACGTACTCGCCCACCAGGAAACTTCTACAGCCTCACGTCCCACTGACCTCGCCTGTGACCCACTCTCGGCGATCATAGACCAAATTATCTCTACATAGAGCTGTGCCCTTTAAGGTACCCTCCTGCAGTGAAGTGTGTGATGTGGGACTTTCCCGACAGTTTAGGCTTCTGCGCCTAAGGGTGGGGCAATGTCACAGGGTTTTTGGGCTGCGCTTGGCACCGAAGAGATTTTGCGCTAAGCGGATCGGCGAGCGTTTCTAAATGCACAGGGCGCCATCTGGTGTTCAAGCCGGCTCCTGAACTGGACGAGGTGCCACTCCCTGTCTGCTGGGGCAGCATCCACAAAACACTTAACGGTTTTAGAGGTTCAAACGGATTAGCGCAGTCAGCTGGAGCTCGATCTGTTTTTTTTTTAATGCAGATCTTTACCAATAACAGTTGTTCCGGGAAGGGGCCGTTAGCGTTTACTGGTACTCGCTTAGCGGTAGATTAGCCATCAGGTGTGCTGAAGCACTAAACGGTTTGTAGCCCTCTAAGCCTGAAGGCCTCCGACTCTGACTTTCACCAGTTCATCTGCCCTGTTGACAATTACACTCCACACTGCAGTGAGGTCTGGGGAACTTCAGTCCAGATATACAGTCTGGCTAAATGAGTAGACCGGGCAGTATGACACAGCCTAAATGAATGGGGAACAAACCCACTCAAAGTTGAAAGAATCCTTCCCCTCCCTTCAGCATGTACGTCCACATGCACCGCCGTGACCAGCTACGTGAGTCATAAAGCCCCATTCATATTTACCTCATGCTTTAGGGATGGCTCACACTACCACACTGAATGCACTGCATGCTGTATATGGATCTCCAAGCCGTCGTCCACCAGAGCTCTGCTCTGAAGGTCAGTGCTTTTAATCTGGCTCTATCTACAAATCCGCCCATATTTAAATATATATGAATTTTATTACCCACCAGGTTATATACAAAGACAGCTTTACAAGTACTAGTGTGGGGGAAGCAGACACACTGTGGACATTAAAATCAAATAACACAATAACAAACAGAACATCAACAGCACATTAGGAGATGGTGTAGCCTGTAGGATCGGTGACCACTCAGAGCCATACCAAGGCGCTCAACACAGACATGTCACATACTTGGGCCGATGATGCCACCTGCTGTCCAAACCATGCAAGGCACTTTCATTCTCTCACTTGAGACCAGTGAAATCTTGTGGTTTCTTTAAAAAGCACAAGATCCTGGATATTCGTCTCCAGCATCTTTAAAAAAAAAGGCATCAGATGTTAAGGGAACTTCAGCAAAGGCATCCGATCCTAGACCTTCTCTAAAAAGGCATCCGATTCAAAAATCTATTTATAAAAGGCATCAGATCCTATAACATCTTAAAAAGGCATCAGATGTTAAGGCAACTTCAGCAAAGGCATTAGATCCCAGACATTTTAAAAGACATCGGGTTCCAAAATGCATTCATAAAAGGCATCAGATCCTATAACATCTTAAAAAGGCATCAGATATTACGGCAACTTTGGCAAAGGCATTCAATCCTAGACCTTCTCTAAAAAGGCATCAGATTCAAAAATGTATTTATAAAAGGCATCAGATCCTATAACATCTTAAAAAGGCATCAGATGTTAAGGCAACTTCAGCAAAGGCAGTCGATCCAAGACCTTCTTTATAAAGGCATCAGATTCGAAAATGAATTTATAAAGGCGAAAGATTCTAGAATTCCTTTCAAAAGGCATTAGATCCTTAGGCGTCTTTAAAAAGGCATCAGACCATAAGGCGATTTCAACAAAGGCATTCGATTCCAGACCTTATTTTACAAAGACATCGGGTTCCAAAATGCATTCATAAAAGGCATCAGATGTTAAGGCAACTTCAGCAGAGGCATTCGATCCTAGACCTTCTTTAAAAGGGCATCAGATCTTTCAACATCTTTAAAATGGCATCAGATGTTAAGGAGACTTTAAAGGTCATTAAATCTCGGGCCTTCTTTTAAAAGACATGAGGTCTTACAATGTACGTACAAGTGAGAAAGGCATCAGATTCTTATACTGCTTTAAAATGCACCAGGTTCTAGATCATCTGGAAGATTTTTTTTTTAAAGGCAGCAGATCCTAAAACCTCTATAAAAAGGAATCAGTTACTAAACTGTTTTTATTTTTAAAAAAATCAGATTCTAATTATTTTTAATCAGATTCTGATTATTCTTAAAAAACCAAATCAAATCCTAATATGTATTTAAAAAGGCACTAAATCCTGAAACCCCCCCAAAAAAAGAAAAAAGAAAGAAAAACACAACACGAGAGCATCACTGAGAGCATCATAAAAAAGATCTTGGAATAGATCCTAAAAGGTTTTAAATCTAGAACCTCTTAAAAAGGCATCAGGTCCGTGGGGGCTACACCCCATCATTTAGAAGCCAGGCCAACTAGATCAAAGTAGCATAAACTGACAGTGGAGCTGATCTGCATAAGGAATTCTCATTAAACCCGATCTGCTAATCTGAATCGCATTTCTTCCAATTTGTTCAAAGGAGTATGAATAAAGCGAGCAAACTGAAAACTAAAGTGACGCTGCATCAGATTATCCGATCTGCAGAACTAATTACCAAGCATGTCGGTACATGCACTCCTCTCTCCAGCTGGCTACTAACTGGGGCTTAATGACTCGGCACCTTCATAGAAGAACATCATAACCACCAACAGCAAAACCAAGCAACCACCACCAAATACGTGTGGGGAACAGCGTAGACAGCCCGCAGGCAGCCTGAGACTTTCACATGCATTCTGCCCCATCCTTCCTTCCACCCTTAACTCAGCGGACCCCCAGACACGAACACCTTCATAATCTCTAGTACCACCATCGGTTACACAGCATCACAATCTGGACCATTCTGAGGTCAGTCACAGGGCAACTTCCTCCATTCTGATTTTCCCGAGTCCGGTACCGATACCATAACCTTAGGTCTCTGCAGATGGCGATGCAAATCCGATACTGTCCAACAAATGAAGTGCTAATAAACGCTGGTTTAAATAATATCAGGTCGTCTAAACAGCATCAAGCTCAAACTCTCAGATACTCAACACTGCTGGCTCTTCTTCTCAACCTTTTTCCCATGCTAGACACCTAACGCAGCCTTTCAGACTGGTCAGCACCAGCAAGCACAAACAGCAAAAGGTTACTTGAGCACTTAGATGATAGTTTACACTAACGGATCACATCAGGTTATACTTTTTCTTCTTCTTTGGATTTACGATCCAGTGACTTTAGCCTTTATCAGACGGATACCAACAGCAGTAGTTTCTACAATGGGAAATCTCTTTGCTCCAGCTGACGCTGTAAAGTTGGTTAACTAGCACCGATTTATCAATGTTAAAAATCTGATCACTAATGTGGGGAAGAATACTTCCATCAGTGTACCAGAATAAACGCTGTAAAAAGTTGGACTGGCTGTGGTTAAGCAGGATAGACCGCTGCCTCGTCAACCTCACTAACAGTGAATGCCTCTGGAGACATAACGCTTCCCTTAACCTGAAATCCGGCCCCCACATTGGGACTCACCTACATTTCTGGACACAAGCCACCAGGCGAGATATATTCAACTGCGGACAATCAAGACATTCAGGTTTCCCACTCACCTTTCACATCTGAATGAGACAAATCCAATCAATCAATCAATCAATCAATCAATACATCAATGATACTGCTAATAATACAGTAATTAATAATAATAATATTGACTAAACACAACAATAATATTGTACTACTAAATTATTGAATACCATTATGATAAGAGCTGCAAACAGCCATAATATCCGTAATACTACTATGACATGACTTACAGAGAGTAATAATAATAATTAAGTACCTAGACAGGGAAAGTTTGTGAGTACGAATTTTAAGTTGGCCTTGAAAAAACTAATTTCATCATTACGTTGCAAAGTTTAAAAGCTGTACTACCTTAAATTAACTGGCCCACCGTAAATTCCACTAATAGCACCTTAACTTGCACCACCGGCGTTAAATTCCCTGCCACCTTAAATTTACTCCTTCCACCTTAAATCTACTGGTTTAGCTGTTAGGGTCTGAGTACTCGTGTGTCTGTGTGGGAGGTTCCCATCACTTGTGGCAGCTAACAGTTGATTTTTGCTCAAGAAAGCCCCCATTTCATTCCACAATGGGAAAATTCCGAACTTTGAGCGCTTGTTTCCGGAAAACCTACACTCGGATCGCTTAAAATAAAGCGACAAGCATAAATCTCCGGTATAGCGGACCAAACCATCGTGTTAAAATATTGTGATTGTAGCGTGATAAAACTGTGGGACGAGAAACATTTTATATTTTGAGCGTAGAATAATAACAAGAAGAAGAAGATTACGAGGAACAGTAAGTTGGCTTTTTCAAGCCAGCTTAATAAGGAGGACAGGCAAGCAATAACGTGATTCTGGCAAGTGATTCTGATCAGTTACATTCTGACTGACATACTACTACTACTACTAAAAATAATAATAATTTGATATCTAATAATAATAATAATAATAATCTTTGATATACAGATCTTACGTGTCATGCACATTTCCTGTGGAAGTTTTTTGGAAAGCCAACTAAACTAATTGAAAACTATACAATATCACAAAAATCTAGCTCTGGTTCAGACCTGAGCAAATACACCAGGAGTGAACCGCATGGCCAGTTGTACAATTATCGCTTTTAAGGCTCTGTAAAGGCGCTCCAAACAAGTCACTTCATTCAAATGCCGCGAAGCTGTGTACAGGTACAATTATTCGAGGCCAAAAACTCGACTGAATTTGAATGTAGGTCAATGGAACCAGACGTTTTTCCAAGCAGGTTTTGGAGATTCCTGGTGACCCATTCACTATAAACTGCCCACCCACTGTAAACAGCAGCTCATGTGATCAAACGATGGCCAAAAATAAAAATCCATCAAAATGGGGATACATGGTTTTCACTGGACAGCGACGATATCATAACAATAACGACAACAATATTTGTAATTGGCCGAGTCAACAGGTGCCATGTATACTAAGAACATTCCCTTAACGAAAAACCACATCACATATACCCGTAACTCTGAAGAGCACTGCACAACACACGGCACGGTCATTAAATCAATGTCTATTAGACTGAGGAATTTAATCTTATACTAAAACATCAAGACTACACTAATGTCACCAGAGGCCAGTAGAGGTCACTGCCATCCCCGCCAGCTGGGGGCAGCAGTGCCTTATTTCTCAGGTGTCGTGGTTCCCCGAGTGAAAACATAAACTCAGGAAAATTACTCGGTTGAGGTGAAAGACAGATCTAGTAGTGGGCAGGCCATGTACACAGCTCGAGGCCACTGGGTCATCAGAGCCAGGCTAATGCCCCACTAATCCAACTGACCTGACGAGGGGTCCCCGAGCCGTAGTAGTAGGAGCTGGCAGCACGCCAGGAGCTTACAGAGAGGAATTAGTTCAATATTATAAACAGGGTGTTCAGAAAGAAGGGTACGTGTTCTAATGGTGCTAGACAGCAGGGTTCTGATGCTACTTTGACTTCTAGCTAAAACCATTTAGTACAGTCATCTACCATCTCCAGATTCCTAGAGGCTAAATCTGGGGCTGATTCCAGTGATTCCGGTCTTTGGATCCGTCACTCTGTAAAACAGGGATGGTTCTTCCAGGGTTCTTCAAGGGTTCTTTAGTAGAGTTCTATATAGTTCCATTTGAATGCTATATATATGGTTCTACATAGCACCAAAAAGGGTTCTGCGATCATAACAGTGGAACAGCTGGCCTGGGTGCTATAAAGAACCATACACACCACACATTCTCCATCAATCCATAGAACCATGTTCACGATTCTATATAGGACCACTCTTTATAAAGGAACCCATGAGTAACCACTTTTGTAGTACTGCCACAGTGGTGCTGGAAGGTTTGTGAACCCTTCAGAATTTTCTATAGTTCTGTATAAAATTTGACCCGAATGTCCATCAGATTTTCACGGACGTCATAAAGGTAGATAAGGAGAACCCAAATTAAACAAATGAGTGGGGTTATTGGTTCTCTACTGGTTCTACTGGGTCCTCTTTGCCCGAGCTGAGCTACTGCCCAAGCTCTGTGGTCTAATGCGGAGCTGCTGCCCATCCTGTGCGCTCTGATGCCGCTGCTTCACCTGCTTCAGCTTGGTGCCACTTCCTGCCTGCATTGCTCCTACCATGGACCTCCCAAACGGTCAGGTGCTGCGAGGGGCTTCACCTGCATCCTGCGCCCACCCCCACAGCATGTTCTGAATGTATTTAAAAATGCACATACAGCTATTTAGCCTAGCGCAGCTGCCGTACAGGGTTCTATATTGCCCCAAAAAGGGTTTTGTGATTGTAACAGCTGGTTTTGGTGCTATATAGAACCATATACATTCTCCATCAATCCATAGAACCATTTCACCATGCAAAAAACCACGCACATTTACAAGTGTTCATGGTTCTATATAGGACCATTCCTTGTTAAAGAACCCTGGAATGACCTTCTTTGAGTGGAGCAGACTAATAAGTCATCAGACTCGAATTTTAAAGAGCCCATACCGTGGCAAACCAGATTCCCCTCTTTTTGAAATCGAAAGTGTTCAATGTTGTATGTAAACACAGATAAGGTATCAAAAACTCTGCATGCCATGCTGACATTATAGAGACCATAACACAGCTCAGCCAATCAGAGCAGAGCTGCGGTACTTGTGTCAGTATTATACAGAAAGTCTTTCTACTTCGAACTGAGCAAGAGGCTGGAAACGTGTCACAGCCAACAACATTAAGGGCCTGTCATGGTACATACAGCCGCGTAAATGTCTTAGGAGGAGCTAAATAATCGAGAACGGGGGCGGGGGGGTGTATGGGGGTATGAGCCATTTACACCACAGTCAAAGGCCTGCTATCAGGGTAACGCCACTGCTCAGCTTTCAGACCAAAAGCAACATCCTTTATTTCAGAAGATCAGTCACGAGCCGTTAGTGGATGGAACCAAACACTCCATCTTACAACACCAGCGAAGATCATCAACAGGGATTTAGACACCTGGACAGTCTTAACTATTTAACAGAGACGGTGTTCACTGACACAACCGATATGCCAACGCATTACCCAACAGAGCAGGGTGGGGGGGATCAGATGACCATGGCACCACAGATGGGGAAAACCAAGTAATGTGTTCCATCTATATCTACACTCCGCTGGCCATGCTGCCTGCGCAGGCCTCTGAGCAGCTCTGGAGGCGTGGCCATACGAGGAGTCTCATGGGAGGTACGTGCCCTCTGGAAAGAGGACAGTTTAGTGTTGTTTTACGCCGTTCATGCTGCTATTAATTTAAACGTGGCACTGCTGTGAGCCTAGGCAGGCCAGGAAACGGATGCTGACCGTCTACAAAGTTTGACTGAAGTTCCGGAGGTGTGGCCATGTGAAGGGCCATGCGAGGATTCTCAGGGGAGGTGCATGCCCTCCAACAATGGGACTGATTACTGCTGTTGGTAATTTATATGTGGGATTGCTGTGAGCCTAGGCAGGTGGGGAAAGTGATGCTGACCCTCTACTGGCTGTGCTGCCTGTGCTGGCCTCTAAGGAGCTCGGGAGGAGTGGCCGTGCAAGGGGTCTCAGGGGAGGCATGTCCCCTCCAAAACGAGAGTCTGTTTATAGTTGTGTAATGTTGTTAATGTCTTCCTGGAATTGAATTAGTGGTATTTTTTTCGGTTGCAGACTTTCCTTCTGTACCATCACCGGTCACCGAGAGGGTCTCTGAGATTAGCTGACGGGTTGGTGACTTTTAGGTGAATCCCAGCTAATACAGCCAGGACCGTAAACCAACCGGGTTTCATTTTATTGTTTTCATTGGACCTTAGAATGTAATATGGGAGAGGTGCTGACCTGGAGCCAAGAGACTGTGCCTATGGAACACACCTAGCAGGCAGAGAGAGACGGTTCATGCTTCAACACGGCCCCCTGAAGCGAGAGCTGTGAGTTTCAGACATGATACTTGCACCCAGGTACGTCCTGATGAGGGCAAAACAAACGACGGTTTAAACAGACACCCAACACGCCTAAGCATGCGCTTCGGAAAGCTCCGTGAAGACGGCCATGTGGAGACTTGCTTTAAGCTGTCCTCGTCTATAAAGAGCGAACACCGGATCCACCAAGATCTGACCCAGGAAAACAAAGCTGGCTGCCCACATGGGTAATTACCAAGAGCACTGTAACCAGGTCTTCTCTAAAGACAATTGGAATCGTGGGCCACCTGATCCCTCATATTACAGGGGTGTTCTGTGACCTTTGACCTGCATAAGCAGCAACAGGAAGCAGCAGTGGCCACATTACTCAAGTCCACAAAAAAAACTGTTCACTTCCGCACCGGCGCTGTTACACAACTGCAGAGCAGAATCTGAAGCCATGATGGGAAGAAAAGTGCAAGGCAAGCCGTTTTGTTTTAGCAGGGCAAAACGAGAGCGATGTCCACGTAGACAAAGAGGAAGACGAGGACGAAAAGCAGTATCTGGACTACAGAACCAAATGCAAAAGTCTGGGCACCCCTGGTCAAATCATATTTAGTTAAGTTAGTGTAAATAATTAGACTAGTTTAATGCATACACTGCAGTACTACACCCGTCATCAGTAGAACAGCTGCACCCAGAAGGAGGTGTGGGAGTGCGGTGCTGTTGGGAAGGAAGATAAAGGTGACCAGGATCAATAACTGATGATGAATTTAGGCTGATATGATCAATATTTATTGAGCTACACATACAGAAGTCTGTCTCTCAGTATGGCGTTGGGCCGCCGTGTTTGCTAACCCAACACGCCAGACGTCTCGGTATGGAGCTGTGGAGGTTCCTAATGGAGTCCTGTGATGATCCATCCCATGCAGCTTCAATAACAGAACGTTCACATTCGTGGCTGTTGGGTCAGTCAGGTACAGAGATAAGGCCCGTCCGTTGGCAGGCGAGTTCCTTCTGGGTGTGTATATATATGTACACATTTATGGCATTTAT